>SZWC01005555.1:107573-145281 GCA_023375785.1 Penium margaritaceum
CGTGCAACCGCAAGTGTCATGCGCGACAACAAGGGCGCGGGTCGCCGTGAGGAGGGCCAGCAGGAGTGTGGGTTTGGGGATGTGTGCGAGACGCGGCCAGGCAGGTGTGGGCAAGGGAGTGTGTCAAGCAAAGCAGTAGTGAGCGTATGGGACTTGGCAGTGACAAGACATTGAACACCCACGTGCTTCCCCGTTGCTTCCCTTGCTGTATCTTCCCTTGCCGTGTCCACTGCAAGGGAAGATAGTCTGGTGCTGACCAGCCCAGATGCGGAACAGAGCCACCCTGGCCCACCAGGAGAGAAACATGGCACCAGCAATGGCGGCGGTGGCAGCGGTAGCCGCCAGTCATACAAGAGTTCATGCCCTGGTGAGGGGGGAAGGAAGCACAGGAACAGGGCAAGCCAGCACAGGGACAGAGCAAGCCAGCACAGGGACAGAGCAAGCCAGCACAGGGACAGAGCAAGCCAGCACAAGGACAGAGAAAACCTCTGCTCCTAAGAAAGGAAAGCTCGGAATGTGGACACCATGGGACGACGCTCACGAACATGCTCTGACGAACTTGCTGACGTAAGCCCTCGTCACGTTCAGGCTGGCGCCACAGCCCAGCGTGGGTGCCCGGGGCTGCCTGAGCGACAGTCGCCTGGGCCTGCATGGCTGCCTTCCTGTGCGTCCCAAGGTTTCAGAATGTACACAGGTCCGATAAGCACTGGTGGGGCCGACGCCTTAGTCCGCTGACCTAACCTGTACAACCGGAGAGAATCTAGGACAGCTCTGGGCGCAAAGGACTTGAGACAAAGAGTGCTGTGAAGGATCTCTCTCGGCCTTGGACCCTGCCAGGGGAGCAGGCAGTAAGGAGACTGCGCTGGTCCCCTCCTCGGAAGTGTGTCAGTCACTAGAAGGGCAAGGGAAACCTCCAGTCAAGATGGGCGGAGTTGAGGGATGGCGACGACGCGTGCGGACCCCGGCCATCCCTCGACCCACAGGTGCGAACAAGCTGATTTCTCGGGATGTCAAGTAGCGAATCACCAACTTTTCTGTGCAAAACAAAGGGAGCATCCATCTTGTTACGTACCAGACTAACACGAGTCCCTGAATCCTTCAAGTGGGCATTTCTATCATTACACAAGTAGCCCAACGCGGGTCGAGAAGTCGATTTTCGCCCCGATTGGCGAGGGCGATTCGGCCACCAGCCCCCGCCCTACAGCAAATCTTTTGTGCCCGTTCTAACAACTTCGACCAATTTCGAAAAACACCAACAACATTGTCACGTCCTTTCGGTCGACTTCTCCACTCATCGAGATTTATCAAGATTTATAAAGACGTGTCTCCCATCTTCGCTCTTAATCTTTGAAGCCCCCCAATTCGTTGACAGAGCTTCTCGATTTGACCACTCACAACGCGACCCCCAAATTCTCAAACCGAGTTTTGCCTCGTAACTCATATTGATACTCTACATACAGCTTACTTTGACCTCTCGGCTCACGTCTATTGCCTTGCAGACTCCTGGTGAGGCGGCGGGCACAGAAGACTAGGGCAGCAGACGCGAGCTCGGCGGCTTGCGAACAGCTTTGATCAGCCGCCGGTTGCACTTGCGCCATGGCTTTACCTCCTCATACATTTTCATCGTTAAAACTAGTCGTGTGGATATGTGTGTTTGACTTGCAGTGTCTCGGTGACCTATGTTCGTCCTACCGGTGAACTTGTGTTACTTCAGACAGGCATAGGTTAGGTGAGAACTCAGTTTGTGGGTATGTAGGACACAACCACAGTTGTGCCTTAGTGTTTTGGGTAAGGGCCGGCGAGCTCCCTCTCGTCGGCCAACGGGTGGGCTCGCTTAACGAGCTCCACCCCGTAGGACCTACTCTCACTCTCACGTTTTTGACATGTGTCACACACACACACACACCTCCGTTTGACGTGCCACTTGTTCCAGTCTCTCCACACCGTTAAGAGCTACACAAGGGACTAAGGGAAGGGGTACGGGGTGTGTCTGTTTTGGTATCAGAGCAAGACGAGCCAAGCTCGTCGCGTAGCGCGAGAGGAGCACAGCGCGGTCCCGGGAGGGCCCGCTGGACAGCAACCGCTTTGACGGCGGAGCTGAATGGCACCTGCGTGGAGCAGAAGCGGCAACAGCAGCCGTGCGAAGGCAGCAGCCGCGGTGGCGGTTGCTCGCAGCAGCGACGGCAGCCACAGGGCTGCACAACAGCGGGCGGCAGCGGCCGCCGGCAGGTATAGCAGAGAGCAGCAGTCGTAGTGACGGCCAAGCAACAGCAGCGAGTAGCACCTACAACAGCAGCTAGAAGCAGTCACAGCATTGCGGAGCAGCTGTAGCAGCCTCGGCATTGTGGTGTAGCAAGGAGCAACCGCAATCAATAGCTGTGGCATTGCAGGCAGTCACAGTGACTATTGCGCAGCCACAGCAACGGCTACAGCCGTGCGAGGCAGTGGCCGCAGCAGGGGTGCCATGCAACAGCGAGCAACAGCGGCCGCCGGCGGCTGCGACATTGCACAGCAGCCGCAACACCGGCAGCTGCAACGTAGCAGCAACAGCAACCCCACTCCCTTGCCAGCGGAGCAGCAGCAGCAGCATTGCTGGCGGCGACAGTGACAACGCTTTGTCGTCTTACCTGGTTTGGTCTTCCCTTCCCCCTGCTGGCTGGGCTCCCCTCTAATCCTGGGTTGGGTGGCGGTGGTTCAGGTACACACTTCCGACGCCCAAAGCCCCTCCCTGATTTCCCACGCCCACTGGGGCGGGGGAAACGCTGTCGAAAATGTTTCGGCAGCGTGGGAGGGGCTCCATAGAAGATTTCTAGGCTGAAAACAGCCCCTACCAGTTTTCCCACGCCCACTGGTGCAGGGGAAACGCTGCCAGAAAATTCCTCGGCAGCTGGGGGGGCTCCATTGGCAATTTTTAGGCCTCTACATTGAACCCACGTCCATTGGGGCAGGGTAAACGCTGCCGAGTTTTTTCGGTAGCAGGTGTCATCCAACGGCTGTGCAAGCTGCAGTGCTACACGCGTGCGACACCCCAGTTGTTGGCATGCCGAAGGACCCACCTGCCGGAGTTGGCAACACCAGCTCCATTACGCATGCTGGTGTTGCCGCTATTGGCGTGATGGGCAGCACGCTGGGCACGACGCAGGACAAATCTCCGTCTAGCCCAGGCGCGTTGGCACGTGGTCTGCGCGAGCTGGGAGAGCAGCAGTCTCAGCAGGCTAAACAGACGGCCAAACAGATGGCAGATCTGTTCAAGCTTTTTCGGGATGCACTTAAGCCACAGCAGTAGCAACAACAACTATAGCAGCAGCGGCAGCCTCAGCAACAGTAGCAGCCATAGCAGCAGCAGCAGTCGCAACAGCACAAGGAGAGTCAACAGAAGCTCCTTCGCGATGCCGTGCGCAAGGGCAAGTTGACCATCGAGAGTGCGGTTGCTGCCGACGTTGACGCGACTCTAGGAGCGTTCGATGCTGAGCCATCGGAAAACATCCCTGAGTCGGACTCCGACGCCAGTGACAAGGAAGGTATGCTACGCCTGCGCCTCGCACAACTGGAGAAGCGGTGTCAGACCCGCCCGGTGCGCAAAACTGCATCGAGCGGTGTACCAGGTCCAAGCAACACGCTCAGGGCAACCACAGACCTGGCCTCATTAGAGGACGAGATATTCCGCCTGAGCCTGGGACTTAAGGAAGACCCCTTGTCTACTTCCCTCAAACAAGCTGCCCCGACAGCTCTGCCGACCGCCAAGCCCCCAAAGTGGTTCGAGACAGATCCTCCCGTCTTCCGGCACGAGGACAGTTACGCCATATGGGAGCCGCGATTTCGCATCTGGGCAGTCAGTGAAGGGTGTACCTGTACTACACGAGTCCGTACCAGACTACAGACCCTCAGTATACAACAACCGCCGCACGCGCAACCTACGATCTCCTCAAGGCTGCCCCAGAGGAGTACACTATCGACTTTGAACCTTTCCTTGGTGATCCTTGCACCGGCAGTGGAGCTGACCCACGTGGCGCCTGGAACCTCGCAACCACACTTTTTTAAGGCGCGACCATGGCAACCACATCAGAGCGTATCGCGGACTTCAACTCCTTGTGTCAGGGTACACACGAAACACTCGCCGACTACTGGCGACGAGCGATACGGCTGTACAGGGCCCTTAGGAAGAATGGGCCGGGTCAAATCATGGCATTCAACGCCATCCGGATTAGTCTTGGGCGCGCGTATGCAAAAACCTTCGACAACTTCAGCCTCCAGAGTCTTCATGCAATGGCTTACAAAGGCCTGCTGCTATCATGGGCCACCAAGCACTTCCTCCACGTAGCAGGTGTGGGAGTAGCAAATGACGACGGCTATGGCACAACAGTTGCAGCCGTCATAGCAGGCCAGGCCACATGCACCGTTCCTCCCACCTCCCATCAGTCGTTGCAGCCGACAGCGACCAATGCAGCAGCAACCGGCACAGCTGCAGTATTTAAAGGGAAGAAGGGATGGAACAACAGGTGGGGTGGCAAGGATGGCAAGGGACAAGATACTCCAAAGTCGGCCGACATGGGACAGTGGGAGTGCTATAACTGCGGAGAAGCACATCGCTACACGGAGTGCAAGCTCCCCAAGAACTAGACAAATATTGTGCAAGGGCTATAGAAGGCGTTTGAGCAGCCTAAGCGAGCCTCTGTACATTCCACTACACCGACCGACACACCACCCACATCAACAGCAGACGACGTCGCACCCGATGCCGACGACCTGTCACCCTTGGAGCAGCAGCTCGTGACGCAGGTCCGCGACATCGCTGAACTTCGCCAGCTCCTACGACTCACCACTCAGGGAGGTGCGAGTGCATTGACTGAGCTGAGGGATCCCACTCTTGGTTCTGTCGAGTCCATGCCGTGCTGTCGAGGTGGTGGTGGCGGTGCACAGTACGCTGTTGAGTCTGTGGAATAGTTCGTCACACCGGATAGTGCTGGTCTGTCCGTTGTCTTCGCCGCTGTGTGCATGGATCATGATGAATTGTCATGGCTTGATGATTCGCAAGTGCGTGTTGCCTTCACAGCTGCGCAGTCATCTGCTGAGCAACCCCTGTCTACTGCTTGTATTGTCGGCAGCTGTTCTGTCACCTCGCGAGAGCGTGTTACGGATGCCACCTTGAACCTAGATTCAGGTGCCACCCACCACATGACATGTCGTCGCCGTGATTTTGTTGTGCTTGGTCCTGTTGGCTCTGTGCGGTCCGTGTGGACGGCTGCTGGGCATGAAGTGCCTGTCCAGGGTGAAGGTGTGGTGCAATTCCATGGGCCGTCAGGGCCGGTTTACATCTCCAATGTGCTGTATGTGCCTGATTTAGAACTAAGCATCCTGTCTGGACGTGCTTGCACGCAAATGGGTCTCGGTTTCACGTTCACTGGTGAGTATGTCATGGTCTCTGTTTGCGCAACCGTTGAAGTAGTCCTCCGTGGCAAAGTAGTTGGCAACTTGTACCATGTATCTGACTGTCCCACGTCTTTCCCCACCTCCCCCACTGCACGAGTGTTTGTGATGGGAACGCTGTCTCCTGAGCACTAGCGCCTACTGCACAGGCGCTTGTGCCATGTCCACCTAGATGCCGTCGACCGCCTGATTCGCACCAAACCCGCACTCGGCCTTGACGCAGCGTCCTTTGAGGCGCCGTCCAAAACCGACTGCTTGCAGTGCGCTCAAGGTAAAATGCACTGTGCCACGTACCCTCTGTCCAACTCAAGGGCTCTCAAACCCCTTGAGTTGGTTCACTCGAATCTCCTGGGACCCCTCCTTGTGGAGTCCCAAGAGGACAGAGGTCGATACGCCCGAACAATCACGGATGACTTCACGCGCATGCGCTTGGTTTTTAGTCTGCGCTTAAAAAGCAACGCTGCCCTTGCCGTGCGCACGTGGCTTGTTATGGCGGAACGCCAGTCCGGTCATCGTCTCCAGAACTTCTGCTCTGATAGGGGTGGTGAGTTCATGGGGGACCTGGACCGATACTTTGCCGGAGTGGGTGTGTTCCACAACCTCTCCGCCCCTGCCACGCCCCAGCAGAATGGCATGTCTGAGCGATGGAACCGCACCATGGAGGATGCGGTTCGCTCGATGTGGGTGGATAGCGGCATGCCTGAGGCTTTCGCTTTCGAGGGCATGGCCTACATGACATGGGTCTGGAACCGGATCCCTCACGGCCCCCTCCCCAACACGCACACCTCGTACCAACTATGGTACGGACGTCGTGCCATCCTCCGGCTCACGCGTGCGTGGGGATCTATTGCCTGTGTCTGGTCCACACCAGAAAAGCAGGGGTCCAAGTTCTCCCCCCGCGGTTGAGTCTGCGTGTTTCGAGGCATGGCTTCACGCTCCAAGGCTTGGCGCTTCTGGGACCCTAGTCAGCAATGCATTGTCGAGTCTTGAGATGCGCTTTTCTTTGAGTACCTCTCTTTCCGTGACCTGCCCGTCGGTGGCACCTCGCAGTCACATTCCCCTGGGTGTGGTGCGGTACCTCGCGCAGGGGGGGGGTGGGCTGACCGATACTATTGTTCCGTTCACTCTTGGCGCTACCGGTCCGTCCCACACGCCAGCTGGCTCGCCTGCGACGCCTATCCCTCCAGTGCTGCCCACACCGCCTCTCACACCTGTGTCTCCTGACGCGTCAGTCCCTCCTCCCTCCTTGGCGCCTACGTCACCTGCTTGGTGCCATCTACGCCACCTACACCTGCGTCACCGGCAACGACCCCTGCGTTGTCCATGTCGCTACCACTTGCGTCGCAACCGCGTCCGGTTGACTCGCAGGTGTCGTCACCCTCCTTCGTCTCCGCAGTCGACACACCGGTGCCACCTGACACGTCGCAAGTTGTGTCGATGCCGGATGCATGTCCGCCCCCTGTGCCAGCTGTGTCGTCTCTAGAGCCCTACAGACGAGGTGAGGGTGGACGTCTTCGCCCACGTCCTACTCGTAGTGTGCACAGTGGTGACCCCGAATACCAGGGCCTTAGGGCTCTGTGCGCAAGGTCTCACTGAAGTGCACCCAAGCTGTGACAGGGGCCCCGCGCTCCTTGCTCACGAGCGTCGACTTGCAGTCGACTCCGCAGAATCCACCGTCACTGTTGGCCCCCCGTGTGTGGCCTATGCCTTGGCCATGCAAAGTGGAACCACTGCGGCCCCTGACCCCAGTGTGGTGGGAGTGGCGCCAGATCCCAGCACATTGCGTCAAGCCTTGGCCGGTCCCGATGCGGCCCTCTGGCGCGCAACCTGCGAGGCTGAGCTGGCAGCCATCAATGAGCATGGGGTTTACGACCTTGTAGACCTGCCGCGCGGACGAAAGGTTGTTCAGGCCAAATGGGTCTTGCGGACGAAGCTCAAGCTGGACGACACGGTCGATCGCTACAAAGCGCGACTGACTGCGAAGGGATTCTCTCAGGTTGAGGGGATTGACTTTACCGACACTTTCGCACCATTTGGACGCACGACCACGGCCTTGGGCCTGCTGTCCCAGGTAGCCCAGCACAACTAGGAAATCCACCAGATGGACGTTACCAACGTATTTCTGTATGGGAAGCTGGACGAAGAGATCTACATGGCCCAGCCCCCAGGGTTCGAGGATAACAGTGGCCGGGTGTGGCGATTCCGGAAGGCACTGTATGACCTGAAGCAATCACCCAGGTGCTAGAACAAATAGATCATCGGCACGCTCCTACAAGTTGGCTATGCCTAGAGCACAGCGGACCCATCGCCCTTTGTTTCCCAAACTCCTGCGCCACTCACTGCCATCCTGGTCTACGTTGACGACCTTCTAATTGCCTCGCCCTATCTGAAGGCTGTCAAAGCAGCCAAGGGAGTGTCGCAGGCGACGTACAAAACGAAAGACCTGGGAGAAGCTGCTGTGTTTCTGGGCATGCAGATTGTGCGTGATCGTGCTCGGCAGACACTCCTAGTTCATCAGGAGTGGTACGCTCTCACTCTGGGGGAGGGCTTTGCCGAGCTGTTGAGTAGCGTGCACACGGCATCGACCCCGATCACCCCAGATGGTCAGGACGCTCTGAAGATCACTGATCCAGCAGAGCTCGGGGAGCTAGTCAACGTGACCTTGTACTTGCGAGTCATTGGCTCGCTCATGTACCTAGCCACGACGACACGGCCACAGAACTCTCCCCTGCCAGATCTCTTCCCTCTCCCTCTTTGTCTCCCTCGTCCTCCCCTACCCCTACCTCCCCACTCTCAATCTTGTCCAAATCCAATATCGGTCCCACTCTTCTGTTTGTCCAAGGCTCTGGCTCCCTCCTCTACGTACACTGGTCTCCTACCCATCCGTGCTGCTGCCTCGTCTTGCATCTCCTCCATGGGATCACAATCGTTCTCCATCCTGACTCCTCCCGTCCTTGGAACCTCTCCGTTGTGTCTTCCCATCCTCAGATATTTCACACGCACTCTTCCTTATCTCCTCTCTCCCACGCTGTCAGTGCCATCGGATGGTGCCAGGGCAAAGATTTTGAGCAAGAACTGTGTCTCCTTTGCTTTTTACTCCCTCCTCTGACCCTCCCCTCCTCGTGCCTTACGCCTCTATTCTGGTCCCCGTCCTCCCTCCACTGGCCTCTGGCCCCCCTTCTCCACCTCTCCTCAGCTCTCTCTGGTGCTCCTCCACCTATGTCGCCACCTTTCTATGTGCTGTCCCCCCCTGGTCTGCAATCCCTCATTCCCTCCTCTCTTGCTTTCGTCTCGCAAGTTGTTCCTGTCCCCATCCCAATCGCCTCACCTCCCTTTGGGCCACCCACTTCTCCTCGCTCTGCTGCCACTCCATGATCCACCCTTGGGCGTCCTGTACTTGCTCCGGTTCTGCCAGTCCTGCTCTCTGTGCCCGCCTCTCCGCCAACCGTTCCTCACCTTCTACCACATCATTCTCCTGAACTCACCCAACACCTTGCTCTTGTCTCACCGCCGCCTCATTGAATCTTGTCACCCACTCTCTGATCCTCTTCTGTACCAGCCAAGCAGCTGGCTATAAAGTGAGGAGGGGGAGGAGAGAGGTCCACGTAGGACCTCGCACCAGCTTGCCATGATGGTGAGTTGGGACAGCAAGACTTGCCATGGTGGCAAGCCCAACTGTGGCAAGGCCCTTGCCGCAACGACAGGACCCTCACAAGCCAGAAACAAGCAGTGGAGAACGAGGAGGAGGAGGATCGTGCTGCCTTGAGAACAGGTGGATCCATGAAGACAAACCGGACCAGCCAAATAGACAAGAAAAAAGAAAGCTTCTTGTGAACAGTTCGCACAACCTGCCTACTCGCCACAAGGAGCTGGAGAGGAGATTGTGGCCAATGGGGAGTCTGAGCTGAAAAGAAGAAAAAAATGCTGGTGCACGAGGAGATGTTAGCTCCAAATTCCCCATAGGAAATCGGCGTGACACTGCAAACACACACGACAACCACCAAGAATCAGCGTGTCAACAGGAGGACACCATGGATGTAACAACACGTTCCCCAATCGTTACCAACAAACATTCAATATTGAAGGATACAACATACGTGACACGACAGGAAATACGAGCATCTCGAGGTAGCAAGAATGAACCAGTAGAAGAGGAGGGGTTCAACATCAGCCAAGAACTGGTCGTTCTAGGATGTGAAAGCACTAGATGCCCCACAGTCATGGAGTAAGGCCTCAAAAACAGTTGGACTTGTCTGTGGAGTAAAGGAGAAGAGTGGCTTCCTATTGGTCTAGCTAGCTAAGACAACAAGGGGAGCAGTCAACTTGCATCTGTGACTGAAGGCAGCAAATCTATTTACTCTTCCATGAAATTTCTCACACAAGGGGTGCCAACAATAGTCCGAGCAAGTACTCCTTACAGTCTCAGCAAGTGCTCCTGACATGCAGCTACCAACTCACGTGGGACAACCTGAACTCGTGCTCATGAGGCCATGGTATCATGGACTTCCTCCAACAGGATCTGCTTCAATGACACATAGTCCAGCATAACGTTTCTCCCCTCATGCCCCCTTCATCCCATGTGGCACCCTTCAGCGTACTACTCGTGAACTTCCCATCCATGCCACATAAAATCTTAAATAGGTTATGCATGATTGAAGATCCCATGAGCATTGAGATGGCATGAAGGCTCATGCTTGGCCTCCTTGACAGATGACATGTCAGAATAACTTTCCTAGGCTTGATCGTATAGTCAAAAGTCTATTTCAAGAACTCCATCCACCGAGCTCGTTGGCAATTGAGGTTTAGCTACGCCTTCAACTACTTCAATGCATACTGATCTGTGACTACTACACAACGCTGTGGTTCTAATTAGAACCACAAATTGAAGGCATGGATCACTACTGGCATCTCCTTCTCATGGATGGCATAGTTCAACTCTGCACTTTGTAGTTCACGAGATGCTTACACAATCGATTGCAGCCCCTTCTTGTTATCCTACATCAGCAATTCCCCAGTGGCATAGCCGCTTGCATGTGTCTCCATGGCACATTCCTTGGATGAATCCGGGTGTACCAGGAGCAGAGCGTCACTCATTGCACCTTTGAGTCCCTCAAAGTTGTTTTGCTTGTTCCTGCTCCACTCCCACTAGTGATCCTTCTTCAGCAATTGAATGAGTGGCGCATCCTTCTCCACGTATCCCCAGATGAACTTCTGAAAGTAGTTGAAAAACCTAACAAAAACCTAGATGTCACATACACATCCTAGTATCGGTCGTTTCTTTTTTTCTTCCAGCTCATTCGTATCCATGCAAAAACCCTTGCCGCTCATAATGTTTCCAAACAAATACAACTCCCTCTTTTCATTTTCTTACTTTAAAAGCTTGGCAAGAAGCTTCTCTCTTCGGATAATGTATATATATTGCCAAAGATGTTGCTCATGTTCTTCTAGACTTGACAAGTAGAAGAGGATGTTGTCAAGGAACACCACTACAAACTGGTCCAAGTGAGGGTAGAAAATCTGGTTCATGGGGCTCATGAATATTGATGGAGTATTGGTTAACCCAAATGGCATGACGAGGTACTCAAAATGACCGTAGTGTCTCCAAAACGGCATCTTCTCCACAATCTGCTCAACAATCTACATCTTATGGTATCCTGACCACAAGTTAATCTTGTTGAAAGAATGGCAACGAGTACCGGTTCTTGATCGCTACATTATTAAGTTTGCAATAGTCCATGCACATCCGCAGCTTCTTAGTCTTTTTCTTCATAACAAGGATCAGTACAGAATAAGGCGAATCTAACGTGCTGATGAATCCCTTTTCCAACTGCTTTTTGAGCTTACGGAGCTTGTTCTTGCTCATGCAATGAGCAGCACACACCGTTAGATCTGCTCCTGGAATGAGCTCAGTTTTGTACTTGACATCGTGTTTTTATGGTAAAACCATTGGCAGATTAGAGAGAAACACTGGAACATAGCTTTCTAACACTCCTTTGATGTCTTTCGATAGCTCTGCTGTTGGCGCTTTCTCCTCATCTACTTCTTTTTGCTATGCCACTACTGACAACACTTCCACATCTTCAGCTGCTCCCTTCTACCGCACACACACAAGGTAAACTTGGTCCTACTTGCACTGACAACGTTTCAGCTGCACGTGACTCAATTTCGGCACCTTGCCCGTATCGGAGCTCTCCTCTTCAGTCCATAGCGGCAAAAAATTCTGTTCTCCACTTTTGTTCACTTTTACCTGGCTTGACACCCCATTCAAAGAAGCATTCCACATGTGTAGTTAGTCACACCCTAAAATGGCTTTGCACGCATACATTGGGCACATGTAAGCATTCATTTCACACTTCAGCTTGCCCACACGGACCTGCAAAGCTTAAAAGGCGATCCACGCTCCAGCTCCCTTTACACCAACTTGGCCTTAGTTTGCTTCCCAGGTAGCCTCAACGTCATGCTAGCCTCAACGTTTTGCAAGCTCATCACAAAAGAACGAGTGTGACACGTTGTAATCCAATAAAGCTTTGATGTGCTGGCAAGTCTGATACCCCTCACCTTCCATAGAAGTGGCAAGTGAAACTTTGATTATCAGGAGGATAATTAGAACACTCCCAATCCCCTCACTTTAAAGCAATACAATTTGTGGCTCCCTAGATGTCGAAGGAATTTTTGGGGCTGGTGTTTGCAGGTGCGGATGAAGCCTTCCCTGCAGTTGGTCATCTGCAACTCACCATTTCAATACTACTTCTTCTTGCAGTCCTTGTGGTGTCCAGGCTTCCCACAAATCCAACAGTTTACTCCAAGCTGCTTGCACTCTTGCTTACCTCCTTGCACCATGTCAATCTCCATGGAGTAAGTTTGTTGGTTCTCTTATTAATGCTCAAAGTTTCCCTGCTTGTCACAAAACCCCCTCCATGGTATCGTAGTCCATCAAGGCAGTTAGAAGTTGACACCATTGATAAGAAATGCATTATTCTACTGAGTGCTAGTGTGTGCAGCATTTCCATTTTCAGGCCGTCTTGGAATTTTTCCGCAATCTCTTGCTCGCTCATGTCATCGACAAGACTATCCACTTAACTTGATCCACGAAACGGCTATCATCACATTTATGTATCTGATAAGGAAATTGTAGAAACAGAGTTACCTACCCAATACGAGTAATTTGGGTTCATGATCATGCTGTTCAAACTCACAAACATCCTAGCAAAATTTATACAAAACATACATTTCATGTGACCATGAATAACATTTTTTTCAGTACATCGCTGAATTTCTTGCTGTGTATCTAGAGGACATTCTTGTGTACAACCGCACCCCCAAGGAGTAAAATGGACATCGCAAAAAAAAGTCTTTTTAGGCCACATCATTGGAGACGGTTGGATCATGATGGAAAATGGAGGTAGTAGTTGATTGACCGATGCAGACCAATGTTCAAGACCTCCATGTACTTTTGGGATTCTGCGGCTTCTACCATTGATTCGTAAAATGCTACACTTGGTAATCAGTACCTCTCTGTGATCTCACTCATGAAATCACCACGGCAGGATGGATATTTCTTAGACGTTTTGAAAAACGTCTAAGAAGTATCCATCTTGATTCGTAAAATGCTACACTTGGTAATCAGTATCTCTCTGTGATCTCACTCATGAAATCACCACGGCAGGATGGATATTTCTTAGACGTTCTGAAAAACGTCTAAGAAATATCCATCTTGATTCGTAAAATGCTACACTTGGTAATCAGTACCTCTCTGTGATCTCACTCATGAAATCACCACGTAGAAGTGGGACAGCAAACAATAACTGTTTAAATCATTGATAAATGCTCTGAAATTGGCACCAGCCTTGCAGTTGGAAAATCTAACGATGGATTACATTATGGCCACCGAGGTTTCCAGTGGAGTAATCGGAGCCATTCTCCTCCAAGACAACGGCGGTTGAGGACAACCAGTCACATATGCGTCAAAAAGATTTTGCGGACTGGAGTTGAGCTACATGTTGCATGCAAAGGAGACGTTGGCGGTCGTGCACACGTTCAAGATGTGATGAGGCTACACAGAATGCCGACAATGCGTCGTTTGTACAGTTAACCGTGCACTCAAACATCTAAACACTCATTCAAATGTGAGAATTTGAGAAACTCTATGGATGGAGTTCCCCTGGTCCAAGTTTGACTACAACATCAAGTACCGGCCTGTACAACAAATTCGGTGGATGCTCAAAGTCGGCGACCAGATATGATGGCCAAAATCAGCATGTTGCTCATCCAATCATACCCATACCCGATGAGGCTCTTTGCAAATGGATACGAGAATTTTGGCGATTGGAAAAGAAATAATCTTTGGTTTGACAATCTCTTACTATCGACATTGATGTACTCACCAGGTCATTGTACTCTCAAGCGGTGAGCTTTGTCACATGCTATTAAGGGAGTGTCAGGACACCGTCCCTGGAGGATGCTTCAACCAAACCCCCCTCTCCATCTGGAGTATGATGCGCTTGTCTGTTCAAACTTCAAAGGTCAGGCTCCTCCAACCTGCACAAAAACAGAGATAGAAATCAGTGAAAAAACCAAGGAAAAGGCTCAACATTTGTTGTAGCAGAAGATAAAAATGTACCACCTGTAACTGAATGAAAAGAAAAGTACACCAAAAACTGAAACGAGAAGAGACATGATGCAAACTTACCTCAGAATTTTTCCTCTGGCTCTTCTTTGTATGTCTCCTGCCACTCTCTCTCCTCCTTGTCCAGCTAGACAATATGCTCATCCTGCGCAATGGTTACACCAGTATCATGAGGAGGGGATTATGCAACAGGTTCATCACTCTAATACGCATCATGCTCATCATATCCAAGGTCACAATGCGGTATCTCGGGGCCATATTCCATGTCATGTGTACTATAATTAGCAAGTGGTTGATCTTGAGCCAAAGAAGTAGATGCACGTGCTTCAAGTGCAGCCGCAGCACCCTGTGTAGCTGCTGCTAGGCCACCATCAAACTGGTCTATTGCCTCTACTAGGCTCAGTACTGGCGGTTGCGGGCAAGGTGCCTTTGTGTGCCCCTTCATCCCACAGCGTGGAAAAATGGGTTTCTCCTTCCGCCATGTCTCCCTCTCCTTGCGTGAACTTCTGGGATTCTCCTTGCCATGTCATGGTCTAGGTTGTAGCCAAGCCGGTTCAACCAGCCTGATGTTCTTCACCAGAGGTGGAGGCATGGGGTTGGTGTACGCTCAGGGGAAAGGCATGTAGGTTAAGCCTGGCTCCATAACATCATCAAATGTGCTTGAGGGGTCGCCTGGCGGTAGGTTATCGGGATACTCACACGGAGCAGAAGCGAGGCTAGGGGGTGGAGCGTTCGCTTCAGGAGATGGTCACGTGGCCACTTGGCACGCGTTATGTTTGTGAGCCATCAAAAAAAGTGGGGATATTGCCTATATTGATGCCGAATGCCTCATCTACCCACCTCATCACATGTACCCCACTTGTCTTGGACTTCGAAGACCATGCCAGCATTATGCAGGGCACAGCTGCAGCAGATGCGTGGTAGTGGTCACTGCCACGCCATGAATTACGAGCAAAACAGACTCAATGGCCCAGTACTATGTGCTGAGCCTCCCTCAATGGAGGTGGCACGTTGACTCGAATTGCCGTAAAAATCCTAGAATAGAAAAGCAAGGCAAGGTGTAGACAAAGTCCACGACAATGCAACCCCCAGCATGCGACCTCGTACCCTTGCATATGTCCTCAGTGATCGGCATCGGAAAAAGCAGACTATCACATGTGGATGACGTCGCTCATGAATGCCATGCATGACATTGTCAAGCTGTCCAAGCATTCAACGGCGGAATCTGATCGGCCTGTCAATGATATCTGAGCTAGCCTGGCAACCTGTTAGTTTTGGCAGCACGTATACATGCCACCACAAGTCTTGCAACGCGGTCGTAGAACCTACACATCACAGGTGTGTTTGGAAAAAAAACTGATAAGTAAAGGCTTGTACAATGCGTCCATCCCGCTATTCGGTTGTTGGCGTGCCATCCAATGAAAGCGACGTGAAAATATATAGGAAAAGTACATATCCCCATGTACAACTTACAATAACACCATGGAACTTTACGAGTGTCATGAGACAACATCAAACTGTTGTACGCATTCGACATTCATGTTTGACACGCGTAAAAACGTGACATGTGCGTGGACTAAAAATGTAGTAAAAAGAGTAAAACTCTAAACATGATACCGATCCACCCTTTTGTCTGCAAAAATTAACAACATACCATCACAAGAAGAGCTGGACATGTGCGAATGGCTTCATTCACCCCTGCCTCTTGAGGCAGGGGTGAATGAGGCTTATTCTTGGGAGGCAGGGACAGATAAGGCTCATTGTTCTGAGGCAGAGACGGATGGAGCTTATTGTTCAGTGGTAGGGGAAAATGGGGTTTATAGTTCCGAGGTGGCGGTGAATGAGGTTTATTCCCTGAAAAATTGGGGTACATAGTGTTTCCTCTTGATGACAAATAAGTCATTTTCCCCAATTCCTTGAATCGTCTTCTACTCTGCGCCTTCTTGTTGTGAACCATTCACGCTCTGTTGTGGGTAACATTCATGGATGTGCCTCTTCATGAAAGTTGACTGCGGCTGACAAGTTGACCAAAAAGCATCAGATTATCGATACAATTCCTATCCTTGTGTGAAATGTTTTGAGAGGTGGTCGACATTGTCAAAATCTTATGGAGCGTAACAATTGAGATCGGGGTAGTTAGAAAATTTGCCCTTGAAAATTTGCATTAAAAATTGGTCGGTCACTGCGCTGTGGTGATGAATACCCATTTGTGCAGTTTGGAAGTCATGAATGTCTAGGATGTAACACAGCATGGCGATAACTGTTCTTCATGTTTTTTAAGTGATTTTGCTCTTATATTTAAGTGTGTTACATCCCTAAATTCTGAGAGTGGGCATTTTTGTGCTTACTTTCATGGCCCCCACCGCGTCAACCTTAGGATTTTTACGCCAATTGCCTGAGGGCATTTTGGCCACCTGTCCCGACCTCCAGTGTTCAGTTCCAGATGGCTCTGATGGCTTTGACCACCTTCTAGTATCATAAAAAGAAGTGTCACAAACTGGATCGATATTTCAATAGTGTTTTGGTCAACTTCTCAATGTTGGACGTTTATACAACCATGCCTCGGTATTCTCCGTGCTCCCCGACTTCTTGACGGAGATTCTGGAAGCA
Source organism: Penium margaritaceum (assembly GCA_023375785.1). NCBI lineage: Eukaryota > Viridiplantae > Streptophyta > Zygnematophyceae > Desmidiales > Peniaceae > Penium > Penium margaritaceum. Next base: position 124,237 of record SZWC01005555.1, read on the forward strand.
AATACTCACGGTGCGACCTCGCACGTGTCGTTTGGCTCAGACACTGAGAACCCAAAATATGCCTGATTGTGATTCTTGTCATTGTATAAACGATAGATTGACCCAGGGTCCAGGGTTCATTCTGACTCCCAACGCGAGGAGCCACTTTCTCAAGGCATCAGCGCCAAGGCCCGCATTTTGGCGGCGACCGAAGCCATAGCCCGCTTGCTACCTTCACGATCAGAGATTGCAGATGCCGCTTCTAGTCAATGAATGTCTGCTCATGAGAGAAGTTGGTCGGCAATACTCATTGGCATTCCTGAGTTGCACTCTGAAAGGTCGTCAAACATTGAATGGAAACCTTACAAAACACATGTAAACTTATAAAAACACGTCCATTTGATCTTCGACCTTCATCTAGAATTACCTAGCTGTTGTTACGTCCCTGACATACACGAGTCCGTAAAATTCGCGAGTGGACATTTTTGTTCTTACAAACATGGCCCACCGCGTGGTGACTTCCGGTTTTTTCCGCCGTTCGGAAGAGGGAATTTTTGCCAACTTTCCCGACCAACCGTGTCCCATTCCGGAAGTTTTCAACAATTCCGACCACCTTCTAGAATGGTCAAACAGAAGTATCGCGAACCATATTGATGTTTTGATATCGTTCGGTCGACTTCTCGATGACGCTCGACTTTTGTAAAGAAGTGTTGAAATATTCTGAGAGCCCCCCGACTTCTCACCGGAGCTTCTTGAATCCACCTCTCACGACGCGGCCTCGCACACGTCGCTCGGTTCAAACGCCGATAACCTGACTTTTGCCTCATTCTTATTCTTGGCATTGCATGTATGTGCTTAATACTCTCAACACTTGTCATTGAAGTACACTTACTGCTTAATACAAACTATCCATTTGTCCGAAAACCCCGAATTGTCTTTTGTCCCACACCTCACCCTGTGAACCATCCACGTTCCGCTCACCGTAAAACTTTGTATCAGAGTGAAGCAGTGCTAGAGGGGCAACAGACACATTAAGTATCTGAAAACTACCTGGCACGCGTTCTTAGCGTTCTTATCTCCACCATTCACAATATTGCAGGCTTCAAACAACAACGGTGAACAGAGCAAGCGCACTCAGCAACGAGTAGCAGTCCCAGGTGAGTAGTCCGGCAACGGCAGATCAGGAGCATCCGAACAATGTCACCTTACAAGTGAACCAGGCGACAGCGAAAACTTTTGCGGCAAATGGTGCAGCACCAACAAACCCGACGAGCAATCTGGTAACGGACCCCTTGGGCTCGGCAAACCGTTTGCCCATGCCACAGCCCATTGGGTCAAAACCTGGCACGATGGGAGGCACCGGCTGAGAAGCGTGAATCAACAAAGACCTATACAAGAAATTTTCGGGACTCGAGAGCCTCAACAGCCATTTGCTCCAACAGCTCAATGCGACGATGGAGGAGCTTTGATTTTCTCGCACCCGCAAAGTTGTACTCACTGAGAGAAGTATTTGACTCTTAAGTGAATCCCAGATTTGACCAGCACTCCTTGAGCCATTCGATCCCGCAAACTCCAAGGGATCAACAGTCAGGATGTGGCTGAAGAGTTTGGAGGTGTACTTCACCGCTGCTGGGGTCAACAACGACAAAAAGAAAATTGACCTCGTGGCATTGATTTTGCGTGGCATGGCTTTGAGTTGGTGGTCCGATCTAAAGGCCATCCAATGGTAGCAGGAGACCAGCAAAGCTGCATCAACAGCTCTCGCGACCACTCTCACATCGTCCACCACAGTCATACTACCTCTTGAGTAGATCAATCTGACATGGAATGATTCCCTCACATCACCAGAAACGTGGAGCGACTTCGCATGTGCTACACTAGCTCGCTTTGGAAAGCCAAACGAGAAATCTGATGCATTGGATAGACTTCAATGCTTGCGACAGTAGTCCAACATGAGAGAATACATTCCACAGTTTTGCGAAATCATCACCGTCAGTGACCTCATCCCCAATGCACTGTGTTTCTACTAGAACAACGGCCTCAAACGAGACAAACGGGAAGGAATCTCCATTTTTTACATCCTAGACGGCCTTTCGTGAATGATTGCAGCAGCCAACCGCATCGACAATGCCAATTGCAACACTCGGATGTAGGAATCCAATTGCTGGTGACCCCAAAGCCACTATCCTTATCATGGCAAAAGAAAGTCTCAGTTGGTGGAAACATGGCAGACCCTCATAAATACACAAGCAACTATGAAGTGGGTAACCTTTTGATATCGCAACAATGATGTGTTTAGTGCTGGTGATTGCATCCTCCTCAACTCGGCAAAGACTAAACTTCAAGGATAGGACTTTGCGTTACTCCAACCCTGCTGGTTGAGATCGAGAAAATGCAAATCCAAGTCATCGCTTAACTTTGTCTCCCTGAGAGCATGGTGATCCACCCTGTCTTCTACATAGGCAAACTCAAAACACTACCGAGACTCCAGCCAGAACTTCCACCGATGCTGTGGAAAAATGACCAAAAATCTGGTCAAGTGGCACAGCTACAACGTCGCGCACAACAGCTGGGAGACCTACGCCAAGCTCTGAGACATAAAAATTCTGATCAATGGCTACTCTCACTGTCACCGGCCTATGTCAAACAGAGAAGATCTACCCCTCTTCCCACACGCAGCTGTGTGGAGCATGACTCTGTGGTCTGAATGTGACTGACAGTGGTCAGGAAAGAGTTGTGTGGAGAGAGAAAGAGTCAGAAGAGCGACTGCGAGTGCTACTCGATGGAGCTCACTTTGTGAGCCCATCCGTTGTCCGCGAGTTGGAGCTTGCCAGCGCTCACTCGAATTACGAGGGCATAACCCCTCTCAAGTCCCACAACTCCACAACCTAAGTTAAGTCCTAAACTATGCCTGTCCAAACTACCACCCGTTCACAAGTAGGATCAAACCACGGTGGAAACTGCAGAGTTGAATACAAGTTGGTGCTCGTGAGCAAGGAGCACAAGGCCTGTGTCATAGTCAGGTGGACTTCGGTAAGCCCCTACGCGCTAAGGCCTAGGACCCTCGTGCTGGGGTCTCCACTACGCATGCTGCGAATAGGACGTGGACAAAGGCATCCACCCTCACCTCGCTTGTAGGGCTCAAGTGGCGATGCATCTGTAGGTTGTGGACATGAATCAGGAACAGACAAGACTGGCGACACGTCAGGTGGTGCCGGTGCGTCAATTGAGGAGATGGAGGAGGATGACGACCCAGGCAACTCGTCTGGTTGTGCAGGTGATGCGAGTGGTGACGACACAGATGACATAGGGACCTCTGCCGGTGATGCGGGTGCGGATAACACGGGCAACACTAGGGACTCAGCAGGTGACATAGGCACCGGGAAGGCAGGAGGGTCTGACGACATAGAAGACGCATGCTGGAGAGGCGGTGGAAACATCACAGACGTTGCAGGTGAGTGAGTTGGTGGGTGGGATGGACCAGTAGTGCCCAGGGTGAACGGGACAGCATCATGGGTTAGCCCACCCTCCCCCGCATGAGGGACCGCACCACAACCAGGAGAATATGACTATGGGGCTCCACCAATGTAAAGGTCTCAAAAGGAGGGATGCTCAAAGAATGACATATTCCAAGACTCGATAATGCGCCACCGAGTTGGGTCCCAGTAGTGCCAGGTGTTGGAGAGTGAAGCCACACCCACAAACTCATAGATGCGACTACGGGGGGAGAAAATACATCCCTATTGTTCTCATGTAAACCAAACGTATGCAAGAGATCCCCATACACGCGCGAGCCGGAGGTCGGCATGACGCATCCACCACCATCCCGACTACATGCCATGGACTCGACATACCCAACCATGGGATCCCTCGACTCAGTCAATGCACTTGCACCTCCCTGAGTGGTGAGTTGTAGTAGCCGACGGAGCTGAGTGACATCATGAGCTTGCTTCACGAGCTGCTCCTTTAGAGGTGACAGGTCACCAGCTTTGTCTGTGGCTGCATCAACTGCTGATGTGGGTGGCGGGTTGGTTACCATCATGGAATGTGCGCAGGCATGCTCACACTACTCAAACGCCTTTTGTAGGCCTTGACCACTTTGTGGGGAGCTTACAATCTATGTAGCGCTGTGCTCTTCCACGGTTGTACCACTCCCACTATCACCCTTGGGTCAGTTTGGAGTATCCTATCCCTTACCATCCTTGCTTTCCTTCTTGCTGTTCCATCCCTTCTTCCCTTGAACTAGTAGAGCCATGCGCGTTGCTGCTATAGTTGTCACTTTTGACTACAGTGACTCGCGGGAGGAGGAAATGGTGCATGGTGTCTAACCCGTTATGACGGCGGTGGCTGAGGCACCATGAAAAACGCCAGTTGTTGCTCCAACTCTTTCCATGAAGCTTCAGTTAGCCATCTCCTGGAGACTCTTTAGGCTGCATTTATCAAATATTATTGCGTACATGCGTCCAACACCAATCCGGATGGTGCTGAACACCATGACCTAACCCATTCTTCCCAAGGGCCCTGTACAACGGCATCGCCCGTTGCCAGTAGTTTGCCGTCCTCTTATGCGCACCCTAGCGCAGAGAGCTGAAGTCCGAGAGGCACTGTGATCTTGTTGCCATGGTCACGCCTTCGAAAAGAGTAGTTCCTAGATTTTAGGCACCACATGGGTCAGCCCCAGTGCCGGTAAAAGGATCACCAAGGAAGGGTTCAAAGTCAAGGGTTTACTCCTCTAGGACAATCTTGAGGAAATTGTAGGCGGTGTGAGTGGTGGTTGTTGCCTGCTGGGAGTGTATAGTCTGATATGGACTAGTGTAGTATGGGTACACCCCCTTGCTAACTGCCCACATGCGAAACTGTCGCTCCCATGTGGTGTAGCTGTTCTCCTGCTAGTAGGCTGGAGGATTGGTCTCAAAGCACTTGGAGGGCTTTGTTTTCGGTAGAGCTGCCAAGACAGCGTGCTCAAGTGACGATGACAAATGATCTTCTCTCAGTCCTAGGCTTAGAGGTTGGGTCTGTGATTACTCTGAGCGTGTCGCTTGGGCCTGCTTCGTTGCTCAGTGCTGCTCTGCTTCCCAAGCGGGTCTGACACTGTTTTTCCAGATGTGCAAGGCGCAGGCATAGCATGCCTCCATCATTACTGACATCTGAGTCCGACTCAGGAAGGGTGTCGGGCGGCTTAGCATCAAATGCTCCTAGAGCCACATCAACTTCATTTGGAATTGCACTCTCAACTGTCATTTTAACCTAATGCACGGCTTCACGGAGCAACTTCTGCTAACACTTATGCTGCTGCTGCCACTATTGTTGTTGCTGCTATGGCTAGACTGCGTGCTAAAGTAGCTTGAATAGATCGTCCATCTTCTTGGCCGTCTTTTCAGCTTGCTGGACTTGCTGCTTGCGTAGCTCGTGCAGGCCACGTGCTAGAGAGCTAGGGCTAGAGAGGGATTCATCCCACGTCGTGCCTGGTGTGATGCCTATCACGGCGGAGGCGGCAACGACAGCATCCATGGTGGAGCTGGAACTGCTGACTCTGGGTGCTTCCTTGAGCATAGGATTGGGTGGGGTGTCGCAAGCGTGTACTACTATTGCTGACACTAGCATAGGGTGGCTCACACTGGCGTTCGTTGACGGACGCTGCCAAAAATTCGGTAGCTTTTATCCCGTCCAGTGGGCAAGGGATCTGTGTCAAGGCCTTTTTTAGCATGGGAGCAATTGATGGACCCCCCACGCTGCCAAAAAGTGTTCGGCAACATATTCCTTATCCCAGTGGGCATGGGATCTACGTCGAGGCGTTTTCCAACCTCAGAAGCGTTGATGGACACCCCACGTTGCCGACAATTATTCGGCAGCGTTTCCCCCATCCTAGTGGAAATTGAAAATCTGGGAGAGGCCGCGAGGATGTCTGTGAGTACCTGAACCACCCCCACCAACCCAGGAACAGAGGGGAGTCCAGCCAGCAAGGGGGAGGGTAATACCAGAAGAGACCCATGTGCGGAGTGCCATCAACTGCTGATGTTGCTGTTGCTGTCGGTGGTGGATGGTGTTGTTGTGGCTTGCTGCATCTGCAACCTATTGCCATTGCCCTACTGCAGCTACCGCTTGCTACTACAACAGTTGGCAGTTTCTAAAGCCCACTATTGTAGCCACGCTGCAGCTGTTGTCAGCTCCTGCTACCCGGTTGTGCACTCCGTCGCTATAGTAGCTGTTGTTTTGTACAGGTGCCACTGCCACTGCCACTACGGCCGCAGCAGTCGTCAGTACGGCTTCTTTCTATTGCAATAGCTTCTGGCTGCTGCTGCCACTTCCTACTGTGTCCTGCCGCGGCTACAGTTGCCACTCCGTGCGACTGGTGATGTTGCTATGGCTGCAACAGTCGTTGCCGCTATTGCTACCCACTGCTCTAGCTGCTGTCAGTTGTTGCCGCCCGCTGCTGTGTCCCGCCAAAGCTGCAGCTTCTACTTGGCATAGTTGCCACTACAATTATTGCTTGCGCAGATGCTGTTGCAACTGCAGCTCAATGTAGCTACTGCTCTGTGTAGCCATTGCTGCGGATGCTCCTCAGCGGGTCCTCCCGGTACCAAACTGTGTATCTCACGCACAACACGATGAGCTTTGGCTTGTCTGCTCTGATACAAAAACAAAGAAGCTCTACCCTTTTTCCCTCAAAAAGCTGTGTGGAGCATAACTCTATGCTCTGAATGAGATTGACGGCAGTCAGAACATAGTGTGGAGAGAGCAAGTGCGAGTGCTACAGGGTGGAGCTCGCTATAGGAGCCCACCCGTTGCTGGCGAGTTGGTGCTCGCGCCGGAGCTCGCTCAAATTGCAAGGGCATAACCCCTCTCAAGTCCCAAAAGTCCGCAACCTGAGTTTTGTCCTAAACTATGCCTGACCAAACTACCACCTGTTTACAAGTAGGATCAAACTTCGTCACCAAGCTACTGCGGTTCAACAAAATTCGATTATTGTGAGACAAGGTACGAGCACTCCGGGAGGGAAGCCAACACATGTGACGATGGCGGGAGTGTATCCGGTGGCTGGTTATAGCGGCTCGACAACTGCCAGACTTGCGTCCGCTCCCCTAGTCTTCTGCACCCTCCGTCTCATCAGGGGTCTACAAGGCAATGGACTTGAGCCGAGCGGTCACAATAAACTATATACACAACATCAATGTCTACATGCGCCGAGACGTCGTGGTAAAAAGTGGGGAAATGTTGCGTCCCTGGGGTACACGAGTCCCTAAAACACACGAGTGGGTATTTTTGTTCTTACATTCATGGTCCACCGTGTGAAAACTTCCAAGTTTTTCAGCCGTTTGGCCGAGGGCATTTTGGCCAATGCCCCGACCTCCAGTGTCCCGTTCCAGAATTTTTGCAACTTTGACCACCTTCTAGAATGGTAGAACAGAAGTATCACAAACCATACCGATGTATCGATATCCTTCGGTCGACTTCTCGACGACGCTCGAATTTTATAAAGAAGCGTAAAGATATCCTTGAAGTCCCCTGACTTCTCGATGGAGCTTCTTCAGTACGCCACTCACGATGTGAGCTCGCACACATTACTCGGCTCAAACGTGATGATCCGAATTATGTCTCATTCTTATTCTCGGCATTGTATATGTGTGCTCGATGCACTTGACACTTGTCATCAAAGAACAGCTACTTCTTAATACAAATCATCCATTTTCCCAAAACCCTGAAGCATCTTTTGTCCCACACCTCATCCCTGTTATTCAACCACATTTTGCTCAATGCAACAGCTGTCTAGCAATCGCTATAAGGTTCTTACGGTCATGAAACTGGTGTGCAAACAAAGTGAACGAGCGAAGGGCGCTTTGGGCTTCCCATGTGAATTTGGCACACAAAAATGTGCCAAAAAGCCCCGTTATCAGTGAGTCTAATCGTCAAGGCTCCCTTGTTGTTCAGATCAGCCATCATGCCCCCGTGGTTCACAAACTAGAAAAGGTCCCTTAGGTCAAACTACCCATGAATACATGTGCTCAACTTACTCTACACTCGTCATCAAAGTACACACTACTCAAAACAGATTGCTTATTTATCCCAAATTGTTTGTTTCTCCCAGTGCTTCAAATAGTCTAACTACCAACCATGTGAACAACCTACGTCCTGCTTGGTGTAACAATGTGCGTGGAGATGTGTTATGCTGAACGGATCGTGGATGGTGAACAGGTATGAGTTGTAAGGCGGAACACGGTCTGAGAATTTGGAACACTTGGGCAATTTGTAATGTGCAGTAAGTGTACTTCGATGACAAATGTTGACAAGATCGAGCAATAGCAACTGTCGAGTTACAAGTGATACATAGAAGGGGTCATCCAATCGATTATCAAGCGATGCGTGTGGAGTCGCGTTGTGAGTGGTTGGATCAAGAAGCTTCGCGGAGAAAATTTGAGGGTTCGAAGATCAATGGCAAAGATGTGAGATGCATCTTTATACAACTCCATAAATATCAATGCGTCAAGAAGTCGACCGAAAGGTCGTGACAATTTTGTCAATGTTTCTCAAAAGTTGTCCAAGTTGTTAGAACGTGCGTGAAGGAATCGCTCGAGGGCAAGGGCAGGTGTCCAATTTGCCCTCATCCGTCGGAGCAAAAACTGGGGTCTCGACGCGTGCTGGGCTAGTGTAATGAAAAAAATTCCCACTTGAAGGATTTAGGGACTCGTGTACGTCTGGCACGTAACAGTTCCCCCCTCTTTTAATCACGACGTCTCGGCGCACATGAAGGTGTAGCCCCGTGACGGCAAAAATACCCATCGATCAGATGATCCACGTCGTGGAGGTTGTCGTAGGACTCCCAACTATTGTGCGTGGTGTCGTAACCGTGCCACTTTATGAGATATTCCATTGTCTTGCCACATCATCGATAGCCGAGGATTTCCTCTAAAATGTCCTCCGTGTCCTCTTCCACTTGTATAGGAGGAAGGGGAGGTTCATCCCTTCCTGGAACGTTCTTGACAGGGTCCCTATAGTGCTTAAGCCTACTAATGTGGAACGAGGGATGAACTTGCATAGTATCTGGGAGTTTGAGTCATACAACCATGGAGATTTGTCGATCTCAAATGGTCCCAACCATCGGAGCTTGAGTTTCGAACAGCCGGCTATGTGGAGTTCGACGATTTCCAAACTGAGGACTTTATTACCAGCGGTAAACATGTTATCATTGCGATGTTGGTTGGTTGCTCTCTTTATCGCCGCTTGTGTCTTCGTGAGCTTCTGTCGTGATTCTTCCCAGATGGTGGAGAAGTTGCGGTGTTGGACGTTGACCACGGGAATGTTATGCTGGCTGTGTAGTCCGGGTGGTGTGGAAAGAAGTTTGCCATACACCATTCCAAACACAGTTTTACCCATTGTGGTAGACGTCCTTGATTTATATGCACTTTTGGCGGTCGGGAGTTCGGTTGCCCAATCCGTCTCATGTGGCTTGCACAATGTTTGAATAAGTTGTTTGAGCTCCTGATTGGTCTGCTCAGTTTCGCCATCGGTTTGAGGACGGAACACCATGGAAAGCTAGATCCGATTGCCGTACAGAGTCACGAGTTTTTGCCACAAACAGCTGGTAAATCAATCGTCTCTGTTGCTTGTAATGGTTCTTGGCAAGCCGTATAGCCATACAATGTTATTTCAAAACAGGCCTGCTGTGCCTTTGACAATGATGGTAGTCGTTGTTGGAATAGAATGAGACATTTTGGAAAACCTGTAAACAACCAGGAGGATTGCATCATATCCCTTGGGTGTGACTTGTAGTCCAGTGACGAAGTGTACGGAGATGTTGATCCACGATTTTTTTCGGAATGGGGAGTGCTGGTTGGCCGCGTGCGATGAGATTTTTGTCGTTGACATGTATCACATGATTAGCAGAAGTTGGCGACGTCGGTATGCATCTTGTCCCACCATTAGTGCTTTGCCAGCTTCTTCAACGTCTTGTCCTCTCCAAAACTTCTACCTGGACCGATGTCATGGCACTCCTCGAGGAGCATGTGACAGAGTTTGTTGTTCGTAGGTACAACCACATGACGAGTGAATTTTCGTCACCAATAGGGTGCGTCCTACCAGAACTTGGACTTGTCGTGTCCGCCATGCTTGGCGTAACCTCAGGTGAACAACTACTCGAGATACATGTCTCGTTGTAGTTGAAGTGTCCCTGCCTCAGCCATTAAGTCTGGTCAGCAGTTGAGCGCATCTGTTGGGTTGGTTTTTGCTTGGCTGATTCTCGATGTAGTAGTCAAATCCGGATTCTAGAAAATCCATCCATTGGATTTGATGTCGGTTGAAGCTCGGTTACATCTTCATACATTTTAGAGTGGTCGGTGCGTACCATGAATCAGCGACATTCAAGATAGCATCATCATGTTTCAAATGTGCGAACAGCCGCCAACATCTCCTCTTCATGTATTACATGGTTGATTTCCGGTCCATCCAACTTTCGCGACATGTACGCGACCAATTTCCCTCCGCTGCCGTGATCCTGTAGGAGAACCGCGCCAATGGCTTGGTTGGAGGTGTCCATAGCAATGACGTAGTTCATCGTTGGATCGGCCAATCATTGGGTTGGAACTGAGGTCAAAGCGGTTTGCAAAGTGCTGAACATTTCTTGTTTGTTGCCTCTCCACCGCCACTCGCTTTCTTTTTTAGTGAGGTCGGAGAGAGGCACTGACACGTGGGCGTAATCTTGCACAAACCATCGGTAGTAAGTGCAAAAGCCGAGGAAAACTTGGACGTTTCAGACGTTGATGGGTGTTGACCAATTAGCGACCACTGCCACATTTTTTCAATCCATGGTGATCCGTCCACCGTTGATGACGTGCCCCAAAAAACCCAGCAAACGGCGATCAAATTCGCACTTCAAGAATTTCCTGTTGAATTTCTCTCTTTGTAGAATTTCGAGAACATTTTGGAGATGTCCATCGTGCTCTCCCGGTATGTGGCTATATACGAGAACATCGTCAAGATGTACCACGACAAAGTCATCGAGGTACAAGCTAACAAGATTGTTCATTGCTGCCATGAATGTCGCAAGGGCATTCGTGAGTCCAAAGGCCATAATCGTGAATTTGAAATGCCCGTAGCGTGTTCAGAATGCCGTCTTCTTTATGTTGGTGCGTGCCACGTGGATGTGATGATAACCACTCTGTAGGTCATTTTTGCTGAATATTCAAGCTCCTTGGAGTGGATGAACTCTTGACCGAGAATCCCGTTGAGTTGCCTCTTCAGCTTAGTCAGCTCATGGTCGCTCATCCCATAGGCTCCTCGAATTGTGGGTCGACTGTCCAGTTTTAGCTTGATGCAATGGTCGATGTCACGTTGAGCTAGCAAGGTCTTTGTAAGTTTGTCATGGACGACATCCACAAGTTTGTGGATGAGAGGTGCGAACTCCTTGGGGACCATCGCAAACTTTGTTAATGCCAATGAAGTCGATGAGGCTGATGAGGCCGATGAGTCAGATGCTGCCACTTTTGCTTCCTCCATTGGGTTGAAGTGTACAAGCCACACGCAAGCCCCTCATCGTATACAATGCTTGGCCATGTTGAGTGGTATTGGCTACATAGGTTTTTGCTTCTTGATTGCTGCGGTTTCCTCTGCTGCTTCCACCTTTGCTGCTTCCATTGTCGTCTTCCCCCCACACATGGAAGCTGTCACTTGGCGCTGTTGATTTCCACGTAGACATCGTTACTGTTCCAGTCGATCTGTGGATTGTGGTGGTATAAGAAATCACATCCGAGAATGATTTTGTGATTACTCAATGACCTGGAGACCCATCTGTCTCGCAAGTCTTCCACTAACAGTCATAGTGGTTCTCAGAGTCTCCATATCTATAGTCTTCCGTTGACATTTCTTCCTTCAAATACCCCTGGTTCGGTTCTGCAAATCCACCTTTTGAATTATGTCATTGCCTACAAAACTGTGAGAGGCCCCTCCGTCCAATAGTGCCGGTACCCTTATGTGACTCTTGCAACCTCGGGGTTGCACTTTCAACAGTATCTCCGGTTGGTCATCCTCGTATCCCTCGTCGAACTGAGCAATCTCAGAAATCCTCTACGGCGTCGTGAGCCGTTGAGACGGGCGATCATCCAACATAGATTGCTCCTCTAAAAAAAAGAGTTGCGCATTTCACTCCTACCCTTTGCCATTTCCCAACACAACTTTTTGTGGCTTCTCCCTCCCGCCTTTTTGGCCTGCTGCTTACTTCAGTAGTTTGAGCAACATGCCCGAATTTTCCACAATCCTAGCAAGTGCGCGTGAATTTTTGGTCGATGGCCTTCACTTCCATCAGAGTCAAGGACTCCCTTTACTGGATTGTTTCGTATTCACAATAATTGTGGTTGGGAAGTTTCCAGCCGTAGGATTCCTAGAGCCGAGTGTTCTAGGCGACACTGTTGATCTGTTCTACTACTAAGATCATCCATGGTAGGTCGTTCCGGATGGCAAGAATGATGACCACTCACAAGATGTCCTGTTTGAGGCCGTTGTTGTAGTGAAAACAAAGTGCATCAAGGGCGATGTCGGCACGAGTGATAATCTCGCAAAATCTTCACGTGAGCTTTGTTACGCTAGAGTACTGAAGGAAGCGCTAGCGTTTGTACTGAGCGTTAGAGTTTTTGTTTAGCGAGTTTGCAAGCATTGTACGCTACAATTTGCTCCAGTCGATTGGTTGCGTCAGTGCGTCTTGCCATTGTGGGTTGATCTACTCCAAGGGTATAACGCCTACGGTTTACGATGTGAGACGGGCATCGTTGGCCGTTGATGAGGCCCTGTCGCTTTCTTGATGCCGTTGGATGGCCCTTAGGTCGGACCACCAACTCAATGCCGTGCCACGCAAAAGCGCGGCTGCGATTTCAATTTTCTCCTGATCATCGTTGACCCCTACAACTGTAAGGTACACCTCCAAGCTCGTCAGCCACATCAGAACCGTCGGTGCTTTGGAATTTGTCGGATCAAACCGTTCAGCAGGGGCTGCACGAATCTTGGATTTGTTCAAGATTTGGGTGTTTCTCTCGACAAGCATCGCCTCTTGTGCACTTACATTGTGAAGAGCCTCCATCGCGATGTTGATTTGTTCGAGCAGATGGATTTTGATTCCCTTGAGAACGAAGAAACGGTTCGCCAATTCCTTGTTGATTCGCTCCTCACATCCGGTGCCACCTGTCGTTCATACTGCAGACGTTGAGGCTGCCGGTGGGGGCGGCTGGTTTACCGCCGTTGGATCCGTGGCCAGATTGGTAGTTGAAACCATCAGGATTGACTCACTTGCCGCATAGCCTTGTTGTTGTGTATGAAGTACACGGCTTACGGTGACCCCTCGGCTCATGTCCATTCACGTGCAGATCCCTGAGACTGGCAACGGTGGCAGAATACCTGCGGCCGGCGATGACAGGCGCCCAGAAGACTCTCGTGTTTTTTAGACTCATGCTGTGGGACAACACATAGGCATGTAGCCTAGCAGGACGTAGATCTCGTCAATGCAGCCGTTCCGGTTCGAACGGCTCGTCGTTCTGACGTGTCTGCATGGAGTTATGGCCAAAATTGTATTTTTTCCAGTGTTTTGTCCTGCTAGAAAATAGTGCCCTTGTGCGCCGCGTGTGTGTGTGCATCCACTAGGTCCGTGACACTTTGTAGGTTGTTCAGGCCTCAGTTGTTAACTCTCTATGCACAATTCATTATTTGCAGCTTCTGACACTTGTGTTTGTGTCCCTAGCCAACCCCTTGTTGTTCTCACCTCCACCTGTGTGTGCTAGTGAGTTCACTGGCCGACTTGTAGTGCCACACCAGCGACAATAGTGCTTGGACGCTGTCTGTCATGGTATCAGAGCAGCGAGCCAGTGCTTGCATGGCTTTGTAGCAGAGGCGTAGCAACCGTGGCACCAGTGAGCGACCGCAGCCATTGCCTTGAGTAGCAACAGTAGCAGCGTCCACTATCACTGTGAGAGGTCCTGGGAGGACCCTCCACATTTCTGACCGTTTTCTTAAAACATCCACAACAGTTCCGTGGCTGATCCGCGACAGTTTCGCGGCCGATCCGCGACAGTAGACGTCGATCTGCGGAAAACTCCAGGTACTCCGCGGTGACGCGGTCTCCGCAGCGGACGCGGCAACTCCGCAGCTGCAACGGAACGCGCCGACCATGCCATGACTCTATCGCGGTTACTCGCATCATTCCGAAGTGAGTCAACTCGCGGTGACGGTGCCGTTGCAGATCCATGACGTTCCGAAGATCTGCGACAATCCGCCGCGGCTGCTCCGTGGCGGTGCTGGAACACGTCGGTGTTCCGCCAAAGGTCCCTCCGGTGCTCCGCGATCGCGAGTCCGTGACTGTTCTGCGGCCGTTCCGCGGTTGCCCGTCGCGAGAGCTCCGCAGTGGTTGCGGAACGCACCGACGGAGGTGCCCCGGCAGGTTGCGACACCCCGGCGCATTCCGCGATTGCGCGACCGCGATGGCGGTTCCGTGGCAAAACTGCAGAAAATCCACAGTGACGGATCCGCGGTGACAGCTCCGCGACAACTCCGCGGTGACCGCTCTGCGATGAAATTCCGTGGTGACAGCTCCGCGGTGGATGTTTCCGCGACAGAAGACAGCGGGCGTTCCAGACAACCAGCCATCATGCCGAAAGAAAACCCCGCCAGCGCCGCCACCGACGCAGCCGCTGATGGCAGCTCCATCAGTGGCCAACGCCGGCCGCCGCCGTTGTCCCCACAGCGAGAGTAGCAGCAGCCGCAGCAGCAGTCGCAACCGCAGCAACAGCAGTAGCTGCAACACCAGCAGTAGCAGCAACAGCAACGGCAGCAGTCGCAACAACAGCAACAGCAGCGACCACCGAGTTCGACAACCTTGGCGTGCCAGGTGCGCGCGTTGGCTGACCTGCAGGCCGCTGAGCTGTAGGACCTGATCAGAGGCCTACTAACTCAGCAACAGCATTCCAAGCAATAGCAGCACCACCCGTCCGCAGACCCGAGCGAGGACCACCTCGCTCAAGGTGGTAATGCAGATGAGATTACGGAGACCCTCTCCGACTCTGGCAAGGAGGGTGAGGAGGAGCTGCTGCAAGCACGCCTCATCCGTCTGGAGGCAGGCCGCAGAGCGCGTGAGGCCAATGCCGCCCTCCACGGCACGAGCTCTAGCGCCGACGCCGGCCAGAGCTCACCTTGCCGCCCTCTGAGTTATGAGGACCCGGCTCTACGGGCCCGCCGGGTGAAGGGAGTTGCCTCCTCTATGCCCGGTCCCACAGTGGCTTCAGCCGTCGCTCTGTCGACAGTTAAGCCACCCAAGTGGTTTGAGTCGGACCCGCCTGTCTTTCGAACTGGGAACGACTTCAGTTCTTAGGAACCACGCATTCGCATGTGGGCCATGAGCGAAGGAGTCCTCGCCTACTACTTCACCCCATACCATGCATCTGACCCCGCCCAGACGCAGATGGCAGTCCGCACCGCCTCCGGCCTGATGAAAGCCGTCCCAGACTTCACCAACAACTTCAGTCGGTTCCTTGGCAATCAGCTGACCGGCTTGGGAGCTGACCCTCGAGAGGCGTGGCGACTGGCTGTCACCCTTTTTTAGGACGCCACCTTGGCCCTGACGTCTCAGCGCCTCGCTGACTTCAACTCCCTTTGTGAGACTACTCAGGGGTCCGTAGCTGACTACTGGCGCCGGGCGATCCAGCTATATGAGGAGCTGGGGGATGATGCCCCCGCACAGTACTCCGCCCTCCAGATCATCCTCTACCGCATCCACCCCGACTACGCGCACGACTTCAACAAATTCGACCAGACTCTACTTCACGACATGGCAAGCGATGGGATCCTGGTGCAGTGGGCCTCCACTTCCTTGAGGTTGCCGGCATGGATGCCGCAAACCGTGCTCGCCGCAGCACCGCTTCATTTGCAATTGCCACCGCATCCTCCTCCCCACCGTCTACATCAACAACGGCTCCAGCTCAGGGCAAGAAGGGCCGCAAATCGTCAGGTGGTGGTTCCAGCGGCGAGACCAGTAGCGGCACACACAACAGTAGTGTCAGGAGTAGCAGCAGCAGCGGCGATAGCAGCAGCAGCAGTGGCAACAGCAGCTCCGGTAGCACGATGGGCCACTAGGTCATGTGTTTCAACTGCGGGGGTGACCATCGCTACCTCGACTGCAGTCCCCTGCTAGGCCGCCCATTGGACTGGACCAAGGTCACCCGTGGGCTACAGCAGGCGCACGAGGCGCGCATACGCCAGTCTTCCGGTGCAACCGCGCGCTCGGCATCCACTACCTCAGCCGTCCTAGAGGTGTCCGCCACCACAGCAGGCTCCTCCACAGATCCTCGCGACCAGGCGCTTGCTGAACGTGACTGGACGATTGCCGAGCTGCACCAGCTTCTCGCCCTGCGCTCTTCTCAAGGAGGTTCGAGTAAGTTGACTGAGTCAAGGGGTCCTACTGACTGTGGACTGTCTCTGTCGTTGCGTGATGATGCCTGTGGTAGTCCCCATGCCCAGCCCTGTGCGTGTGACGGACCTGATGATTTGTCTTGGCTGCATGCTTCTCACGTGCGCTCTGCTGGTCGCCTTGTTGTGTCCCCCGCCGAGCGTCCTACTGCCGCGCCTTATTCCGCCGCCGAGTGCCACGTTGCCCCTTGTACGCGTGTCACTGACGCCACTTGGGTCGTTGACTCTGGTGCCACCCATCACATGACGTGTCGACGTGACGCCTTCGTCGTCTTACATCCTCTTGGCACTCTTCACTCTATTCGCACTGCAGCTGGCCATGAGGTCCCTCTCCAGGGTGTTGGGGTTGTGTAGTTCACCGGGCCCGCTGGTCTTGTATACGTCTCCAACATCCTCTTTGTTCCTGATCTAGAACTTAGCCTGCTGTCTGTCCGTGCTTGCACCAAGATGGGCCTGGGTGTCACGCACAAAGCTGCCGATGCTCGCATCTTTGTGCGCAACGCCGAGGAGACCGTCCTTAGTGGGATGGTCGTTGATGATCGGTATCACATCTGTGGATCCTCTGCGAGTGTCCGCCCCCTCTTGCCTCCGTCTCCCACTACTCATGTTTTCGTCACTGGCACCTTTTCCCCCGAGCACCACCGTGTCCTACATTGACGCCTCTGTCATGTGTACCTGGGGGCCGTCCACAGGCTGATCAGCACTCAGCCTGCTCTCGGTCTTGATGCGGCGTCCTTCAAGGCGCTGCCCACGGCCGACTGCCTAGCCTGTGCTGAAGGTAAAATGCACCGGTCCACCTATCCTTCGTCTGTCTCCAGGGCTCGTCGGCCCTTGGAGCTTGTCCACTCCGACCTCATGGGTCCACTCCATGTCGAGGTTCAGGAGGATCGCAGTCGCTACATCCTCACGTTGACTGATGACTTCACGTGCATGCGTTGGGTCTACAGTCTGCGTCAGAAGAGCAATGCCGCCATTGCAGTCTGCATTTGGCTGGTCATGGCCGAGCGCCAGTCTCCCCAACGCCTTCACACCTTTCGCTCGGACCATAGTGGCGAGTACCTCAGTGATCTGGACCGCTCTTTCACCGAGCTTGGTGTCTTCTACGACCTCTCCGCTCCCCCCACCCCCCAGCGGAACGGTGTCTCAGAGCGCTGGAACCGTACCATGGAGGATGCGGTCCGCGCCATGCGCGCTAACAGTGCCATGCCTGAGGCCTTTTCCTTTGAGGGCATTGCGTACATGACCTGGGTCTGAAACCGCATTCCCCACGGCCCCCTCCCAGGTCACCGCATGCCCTACGAGCTGTGGTACAGGCGTCGCGTGGATCTGCACCTGGCCCGTGTCTGGGGCTCCCTGTCATGTGTCTAGTTCACACCGGAGCAGCAGGGGAGCAAGCTCTCTCCGCGGGGTCACATCTACGCCTTCGTTGGCGTCGCCCCGCGGTCAAAGGCTTGGCGGTTGTGGGACCCAGAGCGACGCCGGATCGTGGAGTCTCGTGACGCTCTCTTCTTCGAGCATCTCGCTCTTCGACCCACGGCGGCAGCAGATCATGAAGAATCATGGTGTCACATTCCTTTAGGACAGCTGTTAGATGAACAAGGACGTGGGTCTCACAAAGCGTGGGGAGTGGCTGCCACTCCTCGAAGGGGAGACGCTGGAGAAGAGGGTGATGTCCCATCGACTCCAGCTGGCGAGAACCATCTGTGACCTTGCCCGCATCCACGCTCTGCGTGGATGCGGGCAAGGTCCCTGGATGTGCCGGACCCCGCAGTGTGGGGGAGGCTCCTAGCGCGGTTGGCACGGTAACCCCGTCCAGTATGGTCACTCCATCGCCGACACCCCAGGGGTTGTCCCAAGAGGCTGTGACCATCGACACCCCCAACCCCGCCCCATCTGCGGCTCGCTCCTTTGCCCCCGACCCTCCACTCTTGCCCGTGTGCGAGTTTGTGTCAGAGTCTGCCTCCGCGTCTGAGGCTCTACCTGATCCTGCGCCTGCTTCCACGTCTGAGGCTCTACCGGATCCTACGACCGCGTCCATGTCTGGCTCTGAGCCGTCCCTACCTCCAGCCGCAGACATGCATGCGTCTCTTGTGGGCCCGTCCCCGGCTGTTGAGGTCACAAAAGCCTCGAGTGGCGCGTCTGCCGTACAGTCCACACCGGCATGTGAGTTAGGAGCATCCACAGCTCCTGCCCTGTCGGACCCCTACACACCGGCACCCGGCGGACGTCTCCCGCCACGTCCCACACACAGCATGGGGCATGGGCGGCGACCCGGGCAGGAAGGCCCTCGCCTTGAGTGCTCGAGGCCTCACTGAGGTTCACCCTGGCTGTGCCACTAGTATAGCACTACTTGCTCATGAGCACGATCTTGCTCGTGACGCCGCTGAGTCCATGATGACAGTCGACCCTCCCTCTGCAGCGTATGCCCTTGCTACACGCAGTGCACCAGTGCTGTCTCCCGACCCCACCAGTCTGCCTGAGGCCTTGTCAGCCCCCGACGCTGAGCAGTGGTGCACTGCCTGCCAGGCTGAGCTCGATTCGAGAGCACAACATCTTTGAGCTGGTGGACCTGCCAAAGAACTGTAAGGCAATCAAGGCCAAGTGGGATCTAAGCAAGAAGCTCAAGCCAGACGGCACTATGGAGCGCTACAAAGCGCGCCTGATAGCAAAAGGCTTTGCTCAGGTCCCTGGCGTGGACTACACCGAGACCTTTGCCCATGTTGGGCGGATGACGACCACGCTCACGGTGCTGAGCCGGGTGGCACAGCACGACTGGGAACTCCATCAGATGGATGTCAACAACGCGTTCCTGAACAGAGACCTTCAGGAGGAGATCTAAATGGTCCAGCCGCCCGGCTTTGAAGATGTCACCGGTCGCGTGTACCGGCTGCGGAAGGCCTTGTACGGCCTGGAACAGTCACCTCACTGTTGGAACCAGGAGATCACCAGCACGCTGAGACGCGCTGGGTATGTTCAGAGTGATTCTAACCCATCCCTATTCCTCTCACAGTCCCAAGCACCGCTTGCTGCCATCCTCGTCTATGTGGACAATCTTCTGATCGCATCGCACGACCTTGGAGCACTGAACGCTGCCAAGGCCGTTCTCTCCTCGGCCTACAAGATGAAAAATATTGGTGAGGCCTCTGTCTTTTTGGGGATGGAGATCGTGCGCGACTGTGTCCGCCGCACACTCCGTGTCCATCAAGAACGCTAGGCAGAGACTGTAGGGGAGCGCTTTGCCGACCTCCTTACTACCGTCCGCACGGCATCCACGAGTATGACACTTGAGGGGCAGGCCGCCCTGAAGGTGGATGACCCAGCTGACCTGGGGGAGCCAGTCGATGTGACCCTATACTTGCGAGTCATCGGCTCGCTCATGTACTTGGCCACCATGACACGGCTCGACATTGCCTTCACTGTCAACCTACTTGCCCAGTTCTCGCAGGCTCCACGCCAGCAAACACTAGAGGCCGCAGTCCGGTGTGTATGATACATCCTGTCCACTGCATGCTTCGGCCTGTGATTTTACGAGCAGGTGTTGGTTGTCCTCGATGGATACACAGACAGTGACTGGAAGTGGAGTCCAGACGGCAAGAGCTGCACCGGCTACATCTCTCTCATTGGAGGTACTGTAGTGTCTTGGCAAAGTGGGAAGCAGGGTTGCATCGCACACAGCACTGCTGAGGCAAAGTATGTTGCTCTAGGCTCCGCTGCAGCGGAGTGTGTCTGGCTCGTCCGTCTGTTACATGAACTATGTCAGTCCATTCCCCCCGTGGTTCTCCAGTGTGACAACATGAGCGCGGAGGCCAACGCCAAGAACTCAGGTGTGTTCCATGCACGCACAAAGCACATCAATGTCGAGCACCACTTCGTGCGTGATCTGGTTGATCGTGGTGAGATCCAAGTCATCCACCTGGGCACTAACAGGCAATGCGCAGATTTTCTGACCAAGGCTCTTGGTCGCTCGAAGTTTCATGCGGCCACTCGTTCCGTGGGATTCTGCCCCATCCCGGTTGCAGTTTGATTCCTCATGTGCCATCTTGCATTCGCTATGCTTGCTGCCTATAGCGGCTGTGCATTTCCTGCTCGGTACAACGTTAGTGTCTGCATGTGCATGGATGTGTTTTGCCCTCCAGTCATGGAGGAGTGTTGTTGTGTGTGTTGTACACGGCTTACGGTGACCCCCCGGCTCATGTCCATTCACGTGCAGATCCGTAAGACTGGCGACGGTGGCAGAAGACCGGCGGCCGGCGGTGACGAGCACCCAGAAGACCCTCGTATGTTTTAGACTCGTGCTTGGGACAGCACATAGGAATGCCGCCTATCAGGACGTAGATCTCGTTGATGCGGCCATTCTGGTTCAAACGGCTTGTCGTTCTGACGTATCTCCAGGGAGTTATGGCCAAAACTGTGTTTTTGCCACTGGTTTATCCTGCTAGAGAATAGCGCCCTTGTGTGCCGCGCGCGCGCGCGTGTGTGTGTGTGTGTGTGTGTGTGTGTGTGTGTGTGTGTGTGTGTGTGTGTGTGTGTGTACGTCCACTAGAACGTACACTGTGGAACACCTGAAGAACGTATTTAATGGTACAGGCAGGGTGCAATCCCACAGAACATACTACCGCAAGAAACTTTGTA
>SZWC01005556.1:47817-58657 GCA_023375785.1 Penium margaritaceum
TTTAGCTCATAACCGTGAACAGGGATAATGTTAGAACAAACAAAACTTTGATCGAATATGCTCACTGCTAACTCTTCCGGATCCCTTCGCCAGACCTGTGTCGTAAGCTACAGTCACTATAATCTCCACGACAGCTTTCACCCACGTTAGCCGGAACGGTTTTATCCTTCAGCACCAGTTACATACCCTGTCAACGAATTTCCGAACTGACACTAATTCACTAGAGGAAAACTTTTATTAACGAAGTAATCCAGGTGCTTCAGGTGGGGATAAATGCAGACATTAGCATAATTTTTTTTACATTATCCGTGTAATTTTACATTATTTAATTGGTAAATCTACAAAATATGAATAATATCTCTCTACATGTTTAAGTTCCTACACCAAAATCACCTTAATAAAAGTCCTAGAACATAAATTGATAATTAGATGCATGACCAATTCAAAACGGTAGGCAATAATATTACGTCCAAAATAAAAATTCCCCTCAAATCATTTGGTTTAAATTTTTTCATTCCATTTCTATGCCACCGCGGGTCAACCTCGACCTTTTTACACCATTCGGCTTAAGGCATTTTTGCCACTTCACGGACCTCCAATGTTTTGATTACAAAGGCTCCCACGGGTTGAACAGTTTTTGGCAGTACTTCCGAGAATTCCATCAATATTCCAATAGGAATCTATTAAATTCTTGATGATGCTAGACACATGTAAAAACATTCCATCATGTTTTATCAACTCCTCAACTTTAAGATAGATTTCTTAAAGAAACCACTCACATCAAAACAATGTACACGTTTCTTGAAAAACTTTTGAGACCAAGATATCCACCATTCGTTTTCTCAACATACGTGCTCACAATTTTAGACACACGTCGTTTAATTACATGTACTACTACATAGAAGTCCTCCAATTTTTTCAATTCCTCAAATATTCTTCTACTCCAAAAAAACTTTGTGTGAATCACCCACATTCTTCTCAACATAACACTGAGAAACATATTGCATTGGCCTTGGAGGGGAAATCAATGCATTACCTATAAGACAACAATCTCACACTTATTTATATCACATCTCCACTACTTAAAGACTCTCAAAGTTTGAAAAAATAACAATAAACCAAGGGAGCACATTCGAAAAAGAGAAACAAAAAACTAGAAAAGAATTCAGTTATGTAGGATCAATAATAGAAGAAAACAATGCTCTTTAGACAAGCCAGGCAACAACAAAACATTTATGGTTAATGCCATAACGCCAACAACGCAAAAGAACAATCAAGTTACAGCCCTCGCATGCTTGTAAAACCCCTTTGCCTCATCTATTACTAGTGAGGATCATGCTTGGAATGATAGAAAGCACCAGCCAGAAGTTTGACATGAAATAGGATCTACATTTATAGTTGAAGAAACTAAGGATTCCACACCCATGTGCACCACAAATCAACCATGGCAATGGAGGGGCTTTTGAATGTGCATGTTACTAAAGTAATACTCAATGTGAGAAATAACAAGCCCTTTAATGAACCCCAAATTTGACAAACCTTTTTTTATGGTTTTCAATCCAGCGAACCCTCAAGGTTCCATAGTTACGATTCGGGTAACAATCTTAGAGGTGTGATTAACCGATGTTAGATTCAACAAAAAAAACTTCATTTGACCTCGTGACCTTCCTTTTGTTTGGTAAAACTTTACTTTTGTGGTCTTATCCTAAATTCATCCAACGACAATTAGAAACCGATAGACATGGATCAAAGGATCGTGCAACAACTCTCGCATTGTCGATTTTACGCATTCTAGCTCTGAAACAAATCATTCTCTGGAGGCATGAATCTTTGGATCTAATAAGGAAGAGGATAAAACTTTTCAGCTCCATCCTTACACATTCAAAAACACGAATGAGAAATCTGGTGTAGAATACAAGGTGAAATTCTTCCATCAGGTGTGTAGTGTAGCAAGATTCCCTTGATGTATCTATGAAATTATTAGAGGCAATAGACTCAATAAAAAATTACTTTATTAACAAAAACAAAGCACCTTGAGAGCATCATCTGGCAAGCACGTAAATAGATCAACGTCCAAAACAACCTTCTAAGAATTATGTACATATTACATCAACAATAAAAAAATACAAAGGTCAAGTATATTGATTCAATAACACCAACCCCAATGGCATTCCTTGTTATAGTGGTGGACACGTTAATGGAGAAAAACTTCTTCTCAAACACTAATACAAACCGCCCATGAAGGCAACCAATGACTATGCTAAATGTTGGGAAAACAAATAAAATTATGTGTGAATCTCAAATTTTAGTACAAAGGAAAGAGGGTTGGAGGTCAAAAAAAATCAAGAGTATGGAAAGAGTAAGATTAGACACAAAATCACCCATTTGAGACGAAATAGTTTTGAGCCATCTCCATTATCAAGCCCACTTCTATATTATTGACCGTTCACATAATTATAAAGTTTGATGAGAGGTTAAAGGATTTCCAACTAGCGATATTTCCTTCAATACAACAAAACAAGTATATAGTTTCTTGAGTGGATCTAGATTAAAATATGTGGACGTTTTTCATTATTTCTTCAAAAATGAGATTTTTAATAGTCTGGTTAAATACAACAAAAAAACGTTTTTAAAAGATATTCAGAAGGGAAAATGCAAATCTATAGACTTCATGAAGTACTCGAACTAAAAATGGAATGTTGGCATAGTGTATAGGTCAAAATAGTTGAATTAATGGTTGTAAGAAAAATCATCCTATAGAGAAGCATCTTATGAAAAAATTCTTAATTATCAGTTTTAAAACAACATTTTATTCTACATTGGTAATAAAAGTAAGAAACACACCTACCACTTGTTAAGTGACCCATCACATAGTGAAAGTTGCAAGTGAGAGCATAGAAGGAAGTAACATAAGATGTAATAATAATAACATAACGATGCACACAACAAATATTAGTAAAATAGTCAATACTTGTAGTGTGAAGCACAAGGGTGCCTTTTCAAAATTAGAAAAATGGAAGTAGTGGAAATGACAAACATTTATGGTTAATCAACCCTAAAACATACACTCGTCATTTAGGGTACATACTAAATACATGCATTTAGAAGTTTCCTGGTACCTTCATGGAAAATGCAACAGAACTTACTTAACAATGTGTTTTCACAGACATACAAATGTATTTCAATGTTTTACCATAGAAAACATCCTAGACGTTTTGCCAAAAAAATAAACAGAAAAAATCCATGGTGAAGTGCTTCACAACTCCACTTACACTTTGCAAAAAAAAAACGTACATATGTACTTTTACATTAAATGTGTTACAACTATAAAGGATAACAGAGCCTATTTCTTGACCCAAAACATCAAAGAACCATAACCCTCCCGAAATCACATACGGGGGGTTGGGGGTTTTTTTTTGCTTGCTCGTGCTCCTGTAGGGCCCCGCGATAGCGAGACTTAGTAGGTTGCCTTCTACCGTGGGGGGGAGGTTTGCACCCTACATTCAAACCATTCACAAAGATACACTACTGCATAATCTTGGATGTTGAAGTTTATGGACATCTTCGGTTAAATCAGGATCGTCGATATCTGTACATCGACGGATTTTGACTTTGCAAAAGCGATAGGGTCCCTTGTACATTAGTGTATTTTTTTGCTTGAACCACATAAACCAGATACATTGCCCATATACATTTCACCAATACACTCTAGCCTTTTGGGGGGGGTCAGCTGAAGACTAGCTCCCCCCCCCCGAATTTCAAAATGTGTTGGGCAAATGTATATGGTGCGTGTATTAAAGGATACGTGATAGACATGGAAGAAGATATAATAATGTACAATACATTAGTGAAAAAAATATATGGTGAACACAATACACGCTCCGAGACACTGCCCTAATACATTCGGTCATTGGCGAGACGGGGGGAGAGTGAGACTCCCGACTACGTTGTGATTTTTGTCGTGTGTACTGATGCCATCGAATGAGAATACACTAATGGAATTTTTTTTCCATCATCACAAAAAATCCATACACGGACCAGATACACTTCGCCAACACACTCGACCTATCTAGGGGGGAGCTTGGACTCCGGATGACCCCTCGCCCCCCGAAAATGGTAGTGTATTACTGAAGTGTAGCTGGTCAGTGTCCAGTCTACGTGAGTAGTGAAAAACAACACTAATGTACATGATACACAAGTGCATGAAGTCGTTTGTGTACAATACTACGGTTGACCCTGCGCATCGACGGCTAGCGAGGGTCAGGATCCACGATCGACGGTGCTGGTCTTTTGATAACCTATGGACGTCGAATACACAAGTGTATTTTTTATCTCTCCGTCGTACAAACAAAGATACACTGATCAGCTACACTCTCACAATACACTCTAGCATTTGGGGGGGGATTGGACTCTCCCCCCCCCCCCAATGGTTAAAATCTATTGGTCAAGTATAGCCGATGGACATGTCAAAATGTACACTAGTACACAATACACTAGTGAATACATGCAAGGCTCATCACGATACACGCTTGCTACAAAGACAATATACACTTTTCGCTTTTAGGGGGGGAGGCCGAACTCCGGTAGCGAGGGGGGCAAAGAAAGAGTGTAGAACGTATGGCAAAAACATTCTTGATATCATTGACTATGACAAAATTAGGTACGAGCAACACAGGATTGCTCCCGCCATTTGCAAATGAATGTGCATAAACGTGGAAGACAGAAATATGTCTACGAAGAGAATCATACTTTATTTCCTATAGTTTTTCTTCGAGTTTAATTTTTTACATCCAGGTTTCATGGCAAACCTAGAACCTACATAGTTCTCCAAGTGAACATAACATGACTAGGTCTCAACATAACTACGAAGAAACTACCAAAATGCGTGTCTTATACACTGATTGTGTGGTGTATAAAAAGGGGAAGATTAACTATACCTCATGAAAAAAGAGAAGACCGTTGAATTGGCCTTATCGGTGGTGAAAGAAAAAATGGTTGGAGGATATTTGGAAGAAGGTCACCGTCATTAACGGTCAAGAAGACCTTTCAGATAATTTTGAAGGAGACCTATTGGATTAGTGCCATTCGGCAACACCCAACGGAAGGTATCACATGCATTTTGGTTGAAATGTATCCCCATGAAGAATGGCTACCCTTTCCATGAGAAAAAAAACATTCGAACCAAACATAGAAGTCAAACATGATGAGGAAAATGGAGGCGTGGAAGCGTATTAAGGGTTCTGCAAATCCAGTCATAAAATTGTAAAGAAGTATGGTTAAACGTGAACGCCTTTCTTTGATCTCACTCATATATCTAGTACGTGCATTTAGGGATAAAAACAACTAAGAAAAGACCAATTTTGAGAGACCATGTAACCTTGGTCCTAGTTGTACGATTTATGAATTCAATTGTGGACTATATCATGGCCACTTGTACATGTAACTGAAATTTTGGAGACCTTCTCTAAGAAAATGGAGGTGAAAAGTAACCAATTGCGTACATGTAGAGAAAAAATGCAAATTCCTTAAAGATACTATGTGATGCACAAGAATTTCAATTTGGTGAAATTGCATGGATAGAAAATTGATAGTGAATTTTGGAATTTAGATGGTGTATGGTTTGGAAAAAACCACCTTGCACTTGAATATCTCAAGAGTTGGCCAATTTAAAGCTGTCAAAAATCTTGAATGATTCAAATTCAACGTTTACTATCATATCTAGTACCTATCTAGATACATGAATCTATTAGATGCCCTTAGTTGACAACCAACATAATGGCCTACATCACTCAATTTCTAGTTTGAATTTACCCATACCTTACAACGTTGTTCGTGAAGTATTATAAGTAATTTCGGAGATACGACAAGGCAAATTTATGGTTCAACAATCTCTTTTGAAGACGGTGATTCACTTGTGTTGTCATTATACCATAAAAAATGATGTTATTAAGTGTGATCCTCAACACCATCTAGGTAGGATGCTTTGAGGAGCAAAACAAGTTAAAACACGTTTGCCAAGATTATAGGTCGAAAAACATGTTCAGTAAGGTTCTCACACCATGTAAATTATACGACTCTTCTTCACGAGAAAACTCTCGTCACATTATGTATCCAGGGATTGAGAAACCCCTTCATATTCCATAGTTGGTGGTGACATCACAATGGAGCTCCTAACGAGACTTTCTTCCACTTGAGAGGGATATTAGGCCATTCTCGTGGACGTGGATATACTTCCAAAATTTCCCACTTAATTGAAGTAATGACTAAATTCTTTATTTAGGGAGCAACAAGGTTTTTCTACATAAATTTCATGAATAATGAACGGTTTCATGCAATGCTATGTACCATTATAACCACTATACAAAGTAATTTCATCAAACATTAAAGAATATACTAGTCAAAAGTTTGAATAATCTAGGTGATCTATCAAAGGGGTTCCATCCTTAATCCAAGAAGAAAACCAAGTAGACTATTGAGATTATGAAATTTATTGGTGCATTATACAATCCCTAATGGATTGAAGACTATACAAATCTTCAAACAGAAGAACTCATTACTCGACAAATTCCACTACATAAAGTAAAACATTCCTTAAGGTGGTGTACAACAAAATGTTCACCACATTGGTAGTACAACAAAATA
Source organism: Penium margaritaceum (assembly GCA_023375785.1). NCBI lineage: Eukaryota > Viridiplantae > Streptophyta > Zygnematophyceae > Desmidiales > Peniaceae > Penium > Penium margaritaceum. The sequence goes on from SZWC01005556.1 coordinate 54,460, forward strand.
AAGATGACATTTTCATGATTCACATCCATGGGTACAACTTCCACAGGACTTGGAGGGAACATGGTAGACCCTCACAAAAGAGTAAATAAGAATGAATCAAAGCAACATCATAGCGATTACACCTTTAGTATTTGTTGTCTCACCCTAGTGAGCTAGATAGCATAGAATAGTAAATGAAACTTATTTCTAAAACCTTAACCACAATGGTTGAGACTGTTTTGGATCGAGAAAATATAAACCAAAGTAGTTGGTTGTTTTAACATGTAAGAAAACATGACATCCATCTAGTTTTTTAGTTTTATCAAGATTAAACGCTGCCAAGACCCCATGAAGGGATTCTTTTATAGTAATTTCCGACTTCTAACTTCAAATTATGATGTATTCTACGTTATCAAGGACATCCACACACATTGTAGTGATGGGAAAATGACATTAGCTTCTCATGTGCCACACACACAACACGAATAACAACTCCGAGCCTAAAAAGTGCTTGTGATTTCAATCATACTTTTGATTATTATAATTGCTAGAATTCTTCATTAGTTAATGTGTGGCACTGTTACAAATAAATGTTTGGGGTATGAAGTGTTACTTCCTCGACATATAAGTGTGCACGTTTGCATTACATTTGTAACCCATTGCACATTTACCTTATGATATTGACATATTTTGGTCACCATTCTCAATTATAATATGTGGATTTTGCATTTCTTATCAACTTGGACCTCCTTTTATCATTTTGACAAAAACCTACAAAATTATTGTATAATTGCATACTACTCGGTTTACTTCTCAACATTGCTATACGTTTGTAGAGGTAGTTGTTGATTCTCTTTAAAGCCTAGAATGTTTTAGTGGAGTTTTCCAAAGCGACAACTCACAATGTGGCTTTTCACACATCACTCAATGTGAGCTTTTAGACCAGAGATATGCAATATTGTATTATTCATTTCCACATAATACTTTGACATATTGGACATGTACTCATACCACAAAATACATAATAGCTAACTGTCCAGATTTTTTGCATTATCTTTGAATTTGGACATCATCCCTCCAAACCACCCACTTTTTGCTTACGATAATGAAGAATGTGGTTTAATGCATGTGTGTAACATAAACAAAATATCCTCAAAGTGAGTGGAAGCTCCTTATATATTGCATTTCATTCCTTAGTCATTTATGCTATCAATGATATGCATACAAGATGCTTGAATCTTACATCTTTAGAAAGACTAGAAATAAGGTTTGGATTTAGGTGTTATACGAATGTTTGAATCTCAAATGATTACTGCAATAAGGCGTCACGCTTGATCATGTTGACCAGGTCAGAGCAAACATGTCATTTCATCAAAACCTGGCACATTGTTCTATGCTCATGTAATCATTTAATTATGAAGGAACCTTTAGGGTTGAGATCAAGCACACTTGGTTCACATCAACAAGCACAATAAATATGTGTAAATACTGAACTTTGCATTAAGTTCTTGACCACCACAACCAAGTTGAAACCACCATTTTCCATGAAATAATTATTTTCATTTTAAGTTATATTTATTGACACAATGTTTTCGAGTTTTCATAGGCATTGAAAACAAAATGATATCCCTACTAGGGAAAAAAACTTGAGATTGAAGAAATAAATTCAAATTCATGCAAAGTGACACATAGTGGAATCATTCTACTAGTGGTAAAGTCTTTGTAAAATCTAGATGTGATTGAATTCTCCATGCTGTGTGAATGATTAATCAACGGATTTTTTATATTATGCTTTATGTATTTTTACTCAAATAATCCTTACCATACAACGTGGAAGTTGTTTAATTCATGACATCTAATGTAATTTATGGGGTTTCAAATGTTGTTGGAACAAAAAACATATTTGTTGATTAAGCTCTTATTCAATAGTAGAATTGAATGAACATGGAGAAATATTTTCCTTCAATGGAGATTAAGGAATCAATGTTTGATAATTCTATAGTGATGAATAAGGAAGAATTACGGGATTTCAAATTTCTAATATGCCAATATGTTTCTATTACAACACAAAAGAACAGGAACTAGTACCATCATTCATTGAAGGAAAAGATATTTAAACTAGGATTGGTCCTCCAAAAGGTTTGTGGGGATAAGTATCTTAATTTAAAAGATAATTTTATCTTTTTTGTTATTTGTTAAGAATAATATTTTTTATTAGAGATATAGAGGGTTGTGAGGATGAAGAAGATTAAGGTTAGAGAAAATAATCACATGCCTTCAAATATGTGGTGTGTTGGTGGAACATTGATATCAGTAATACGAAATTTCTTAAGTGTTTGTATTAAAACATCCCTTATCTGAAGGGTGCAAAAGTTGATGGATGATTAGAAGAAAACATTATGATTCATTCAAAACAATAAGTAGCTAAGAAATTATGTTTCAAAACCTTCTCTTTGAGTATTTAAATTATGTATTGATACGTAGAAAATAATTAATTTCGATTCATAATAAATTAAGTTTTATATAGATAAAATTAATGGTCAAAATATTCCTTGTAATGTGGTAGTGCCACGCCGACCGGTCGAAGGAGCCACGTGGCCCGAGTGGGGTCATCTGGGGCTGTGGGCGGTTAGACTGGATGGCTTGAGGGTCGGAGACCCTCAAGCACCGCGGTTTCGGCCTTGTCGGCCAAGGATTCTGTCGAATCCACTACATTGGTTTCACAGCTCCAGGGCTCGAATCTCACGTCGGGATTATCAGAGATGCCAGGGCGGCTCTCACTCCTAGCGTGGGGGAGTGTAGCGTTGCAGTGCCACGCCGACCGGTCGAAGGATCCACGTGGCTCAAGCGGGGTCACCTGGGACTGTGGGCGGTTAGATTGGATGGCTTGAGGGTCAGAGACCCTCAAGCACCGCGGTTTTGGCCTAATTGGCCAATGATTCTGGCAAATCGGCTACATTTCTACATGCTAGCCAACCTCTCGTAAGCATTGATGATGAAATTTGGCCACTAAAATAATCATAAAAAGTTTGCCATTGATTCCATGTTAGATCCTTTTCCCATTTATATTGTAACGTAGGTCCGTGTGGTATTTTACGATGCAATGAATAATGATTGTTGAATAAAGGCGTGTTATGAGGTGCGAAATGAATTATCACATACTTTTATTGAATATTTCACATTATAAAGAAGATATATGATTAATTGTAATTCATATGTGATAAGGGTAAATGATGAGTTGTGCTTTTGTTTTGTGTGGGAGATACCCAAACCGTGATGGGATTCACTACCCTATAATGTTTTGAGATATCCACATGTGACCAATTTTGCATAATATGTTTGAGTTCATTTTTATGTGGTGGAAACTGACATTAAATTGGGTAGCGGATCTCGAAGTAATGGAAGTCATGGAACACAGTTCGTTTGGGACGAAAGAATGGTGTACTAACTGCCCCACCAATTCTGTGGGATGTTCTTAGGGAGCAAGAGCCAGAAACTGTTTTTGTGACTCTATCAAAGAAATCATGCTACTTCCTAGTTAATCCCGTCCTACGTCGATTTTGACTTTGTCCACAGGCACACGGCCATGGCACGGTAAGTGGCGGTGGCCGCTTGACTTCGCCTTCCGACACTACTGGCGCCCACTCTCGCGCACAGCCCACCCTCCGTGCTCCGGCCCACTCGAAGTCACCTCCGCTTCATGCTCCTGCTCCTGCGCACGTCTTCCGCTTCTTCACCGACAGCTGCGTGGCTTGCAACGACTGCTGGAAGTCGGCCTCTGCTTGCACGCTCTCGCCTTCCGGGCTGATCAGCAGACAGCCGTGCGAGCAGGTGAGCGACATCGCCGCTGCCAGCTAGAATGTGATCAGCGGTCGTCTGTCACGCAAGCTTGCACGCACGAGAGCAGCCGAACAGGGCGACGAGTGAGTCAGTCAATCAGTCAGCCAGTCAGTAGGTCAGTCAGTGAGTCGGTCATGTGTGTGGCGACACATTCGTGAGCATTTTCGTCAAGTCGTCTTCGCCTGTGTACAGACGGACCGTCCGCACAGTCATCCACCCTTGCACGGACCCGTGTGCGAAGTTCGCAGCACGCGGTGAAGAAAATGATCATGGGGCGAGAAACAAGTCTCACAGCGTCTCTCTCTCTCTCTCTCTCTCTCTCTCTCTCTCTCTCTCCCTCTCTCCCTCCCTCCCTCCCTCCCTCCCTCCCTCCCTCCCT
>SZWC01005556.1:82685-112685 GCA_023375785.1 Penium margaritaceum
GGGAGGGAGGGAGGGAGGGAGGGGGAGAGAGAGAGAGAGAGAGAGAGAGAGAGAGATAGAGAGAACAATCGGCTGAGGTGTGTGCCAGCTCGCCGGTAGCTTTTCATCTCCACCGCGCGACGGCTTGGACTCCCATGCCGCTGGCAGGCGTCGCAGAACGTGCCCGTTGACAGATTCCATGGATACCAATGACTCTGCTTGCCACAGTGGGGTGCCTACCCCCGTCTTTCGGAGGAGGAGGAGGAAGAGTTTTCTCCGGATGCTCAAGCGAACAGCAACGCTCTTGCTCTGGCCCGTGGAGCTGGCACCGCTGCCCCTCTTGTCATTCGACAGAGGATGTGAGCTGGTGCCGCCTCTGTTGTGCGGCCTGGCTTGAGGGAAGGAAAAGGGTGGTACGGTGGAGTGGGGTGAGGTTTGTGAGAGGTGGGGATAGAGTCGACATAAGGAGAGGAAAGAGCGAGTTTGTGTCGGTGCTCATGCTCAAAGGCCTTCACCACTGTGAAGCGTTGGATGCCATTGTGGGTGGTTGCTCCAATCGTGTCCGCAAAACCTGGCCTTCGAGTAGTGTAGGTGTAGATCGCTGTGACAACCATGTGGCATGTCAACATATTCCATTCGCCAGTGGGGGTCCTCTTGGGCTGTTTGGGAGGGCAGTTGTGGGTTTTTTCACACTCTAACGAGTCGGCTTCCTTGTCGTTTTGCCAGCACGGCACAAGAAAGAGAAATGTGGAAGGTTAAAAATATGTTTTATCTCTGAGGACAGATTAGTAGCTAGCGATGGAACATTGATTGGTTGAAGTCAAAGAAAAGGGTCAATTGGCCTAAGCGAGACAAGGCCAATGGGTGCATAATGTCAATTCTGAGGGAGCGAACGCACGTGGTTGGAAGCAGAAGCCCATCGAGTGGGAAGTCAAGTGCCACAAAGCATGGAGAAACGGAGTGCCAAAACTAGTTTCGTGAAAGTGATGGATCAGAAGCTTGTACTGTCCTCCCGTGGAAACGTGGAGCTTGCATAGGTGGGCAACCAACGAACATTATGACGAACACTATGGGTGAACCACGGATCGTCGTGCTTCATGAACTTTGTTGTGACAAGTCGTACCCCGGACCCCGAATATCACCCAATTCATACGCCACTATCGCAAATCCTGCTGCTACAGTTATCGCATCGGTAGATGCTACGACAACTGCTCCTGCAACTGCTAACCCTAATAGTTGGAGCTGCTGCCACATGGAACTATTCTTCTAGCCTCCGTTCCAGGCGGTGGACTCCTCGACTCCGATGGAAGTGGACGTCGTCGACTAGAGACAAGAAAAATTTCTACTCTTTTCTAACGAAGTAATACGCAAACCTGCTACAACTGTGGAAGAGTCGGGCATATTGCTCGCAACCGTCGGAGGAAGCAACAGGTTGAAAAGGGGGGTAGTCACAAAAAACGATTCATGAAATGGCAAAGGGCAGGAGTGAAAGGCGCAACTCACGATGTGCGCCAAACGATCGCCTATCTGGACGTCCTACATCTCCGCAGAGGGTCTCTGAGATCACAAAGTTCGACCAGGGGTGCGAGGACGACCAACCGTTGATATTGTTAAGAGTCCAACCTCGAGGATGCAAGAGTCGCAGAATAGTACCGGCAGTATTCGATGGAGGGGCTTCACACGCCTTTGTCAGCAACGACATGGTTCGCAAACCGGGTTTGCAGACCGAACCAGTGTTGTTTGAAAGAAAAACCGTCGACAAGAAATTACAAATACGGAGACCCCAAGAACCATTTCGACTACAAGTGGGAGATCTATGGGACGTAACAGTCTAAAGGTATTGTCCAATGAGCGATCACAAAATCATCCTCAGACAAGATTTCTTGTATCGGCACAATCCGCAGGTCAACTGGAAAAGCGGCGACGTCTACGTGGAGATCGACGGTGCCAAACGGCAACTTCAACGTGTGGGACGGAAGCTGACAACAGAAGCATCAGAAGTGAAAAGTAGCAGAGGAAGCCACGGTAGCTGAGAAGCGACAACCTGTGCAGTGGATACCACTCAACATGGCTAAGTGTTGTATATGACGAGCGTAGGTAATGACACGGAGTGAGGGAATGGAGAGAGGAACGAACGGAGGGAACGTCCATAGAAACGGAGCGTGACAAGTGTCGACGAGAGACGTCAACAAACACACATAGTCGCGCAGTCACAAACGAGTGAGTTGATGCCCGACGGGGAGAGAGTCAAGAGCGAGCGAGCGGCGAGCTCGTTCTCGCTCATGGTCTCGCCTCCACCACGCGGGTGTCGAACCTGACCCCCCCCCCAACCTATTTTTTCTCACTGCACACCGCAGTGTCTCATCCAAGGAGTCAAACCCGAGTGATCAAGATAGGAATCAGCAACCAGCACCATGAATCTGTGCCTGAACGCCGCCGGTGTAACCATGGACAACGACCATAGCTTAGTGAAGACGAACGTGCCGGCAGCCCGGTCCCTCTCTCTCAGTCACCTGCATCAGTGACGGGTGAGGTGTGCAACGAGGCCAGAGGTCACAGTGTGTACGAGACACAAAACCAACACTCCCCCATGACCCATAGCCGACGCACACAGCACACACGCACGATCGTCACAAGGTGTGACAATCACAACTGGACACGGATACGTTCAGGGGCAATGACTCAAGCGGGAGTATCACGCGCACACATCAAGCCAACGGCATGGACTGCAGCCTTGAAGACGTTGCTGCTGAGCGCCTTTGTAAGGAAGTCAGCTCTCTGCTGTCGAGTGTCAACCCAGACGATCTGGACATCACCGGCAGCCACTCTCTCGCGCACAAAATGATGCGCAACATTGATATGCTTTGTGAGAGTGTGATGCATGCCGTCGTGCTCAGCAATGGCTTTGGTGCTTTGATTGTCGCACCGCAGAGTGATACAGCGAATGGGCACACGCAGCTGCTGGAACAGTCGACAAAGCCAAATGCTCTCACAAGTGCCCGCCCCAAGCGCAACAGTCAAATACTCAGCCTCACTCGAACTGCGAGCAACACAACCCTGCTTGCCACTCTTCCATGACACTGCGGTGCCGCCAACAAGAAAGATGTAACCAGTACGACTGTGAGCATCAACATCATGGGCCCAGTCACTATCTATGTATCCGTCAATCACCACTGACGGTTGTGCTCTGTAGCAAAGACCAGTGCGAGCCGTGGACAGGGCATATCTGACGACGCGCAGAGCTGCCTCCAGATGTCGTGCTCTCGGACACTGTGAGAACTGTGCTAGGAAATTCACAGCGAAAGCAACATCTGCCCTGGTTGTTGTCGCCAGGTACATGAGAGAGCCAATCACACGGAGGTAGTCTGTCACGTCGACCGGCTCCCCCAACTTTGACACATCCAGTGTCTTCAATAGCCTCTGTCCTGCTGGGGTCATGGGTGTGGACGCTGAGGGCACCCTCTCGAGGAGTGGGGCGCAGCGCTCCCCCAGGCTGCGCACATAGGCAGCCTGGTGAACGTGAAGAACGCGGCGAGAGCGGTCGCGCTCTAGCTCCATGCCCAGGAAGACACGAGCTGGCCCCAAGTCCTTCATCTTGTAAGTGGACTGAAGGAGTGCTTTCACCGATCGCACACCCTCTTGACTGGGTGATGCTATCAGCAAGTCATCCACATAGACGAGGACAGCAACAAAAGGGGCAGACGGAGGAGTGACAAAGAGTGAGGGGTCAACCGAGCTACGCTGGTAGCCGCCCTTTTGAAGTGTGGACATGATCTCCTCATTCCAGCACCGGGGCGACTGCTTCAGACCATAGAGGGCCTTTCGCAGTCGCCACACTCAGTCGGTGCCATCGGAGAGCCCAGGGGGCTGAACCATGTAAATCTCCTCGTCCAGTTGACCATGCAAGAAAGCATTGTTGACGTCCATCTGCTCCAGCTCCCAGTCATGCTGGGCGACCAGACTCAGCAAGGCTCGAGCTGTGGTGTAACGGCCAACTGGCGCGAATATTTCGTCAAAGTCAACGCCAGGGACTTGGGAGAACCCCTTGGCCGTGAGACGAACCTTGTACTTGTCTAGTGTGCCATCGGGTTTGTACTTGCGCCGGAAGACCCACCGTGCATTCATGGCTTTGCGCCCTGGTGGCAGGTCGACAAGCTCGTACACAGCATGGTCGTCGAGAGCTTTCATCTCGTCACGCATGGCGGCTTCCCACTGTTGAGCATCGGGAGACGCACGTGCCTGCCGCGCGGTGGTAGGCTCAGGTGCCGGACAGGTGGTACCAGTGGTCACATGACACTCAGCCACGGCGTCAGCGGCAGCGGCTGCGACAGCACGTGTGTGCTCGGAGACAAGCAGTGCATACCCCAAGGTAGAGCTGGGATTAACAACACCAGTAGCCAGCCCCAGAGCATCCATGCCCGTTGGCACAACAGGGGACTGAGTCGTCTGCTCCTGAGACGGACGGACGGTCGTCGTGCGGACAGTGGAGGTGCGCTGGGGAAGTGCACGGAGACGTCCGCCTCGGACAAAGGGGGAGACGGGCGCTGGGCCAGTGGGCTTTGCTGCCCCAAGAGGATCAGCCACAGCTGGAGGGGCTGGAGAGGAGGGTGGCGACGCTGACGTGGGTGTTGAACCCGACACAACTGGGGAGACTGGAGTGCTTGACGAGCTAGACGACGAGGACGGGAGGGACAGCGAGGCAGGTGGAGACATCGAGTCCGACGACGGCGGGAGAGTCGAGGGTGCCGGCTGCGAGATAGCAACCGGAGGGACGGAAGGTGGGACCGGACCGACTTCCCCCCCAAGCCGAGAGAGCGGGAGAAGGGAGGCAGCGTACGAGAGACGAGTAAGATCACGAAGAAAGACAGACTCAAAGAACAAGGCGTCACGAGACTCAACCGCGCGCTGGCGCACAGGGTCCCAAAACCGCCAGGCTTTGGACTGGGAGGAGACACCCAAGAAGGGACACAAGCGACCCCGAGGGGAGAGCTTGCTATCGCGAAGATCGTCAGGCAGCCGGACGGAAGCAATACAGCCCCAGACACGTGCGAGACGAAGATCGGCACGAGAGCCAGACCAGCGCTCAAAGGGGGTAATGGAGCGAGGAAGAGGGCCATGCGAGACCGGATTCCAGACCCAAGTCATGTAGCTCATAGCCTCAAAGGCAAAGAGCGAGGGAAGACCAGACTCGGACAGAAGAGTCCGAACACCATCGGCAAGGGTGCGGTTCCACCGCTCAGAGACCCCATTTTGTTGGGGTGTGTAGGGAGCAGGGGTCTCCAGACACACCCCTTTAGACGCAAGAAAACGGGTTGTGGAGCCAAGGAATTCACCGCCGCGGTCACTACGGAAGACCCGTAAGGAGCGCTGACAGGCCCGCTTAGCCTGAGCAAGCCAAGTCTCAATGGTGGGACAGACATCGCTCTTGTGATGGAGAGAGAAGACCCAACGAAAGCGGGAGAAGTCATCAGTGAGGCACAGGACATATTGGCCAACATTCCCAAGAAGGTCATGGGGGAGGGGACCCATGACGTCGGCATGGACACGGTCAAGGGGATGACTGGACTGAGATTCAGAATCAGAGAAGGGCGCACGATGCATTTTACCCTGTGCACAGTCAAGACAGTCAGCAGGGCAGGGAGCAGGGAAGGTAGACGGTGACAAGCCCAAGGCAGGTTGAAGACGGAGCATGCTAGAGACAGCATCAGTGTGAACATGAGCAAGATGGCGATGCAACAGGCGGACAAGGTCAGGAGAGAGAGAAGGAGCGACATGGGCAAGCGCGGTGCCGACAGAGGGAGCAGAGGAAGTGAACAGGGGCACACGATACAACTTGTCACACTTGGCCCCACGTAGAACAACGCGGCCAGTGGGACGCAAGCGGACCGTGGCAACACCGCGACTAGCAGCAAAGTCCATGTCCTGAGCAACAAGAGAAGGCACTGACAGCAGGCTGAGTTCCAGGGAAGGAACGTACAGAACGTCAGGAAGGTACAGAACGCCAGAGGGGCCAACAAAACGAACGACACCGACGCCTTGAACGGGGAGCAACTGGCCTGACCCAGTACGAACGTAGCGCACAGACCCGGCAGGGCCAAGAGAGATGAACGAGGAGCACACGGAGGTCATGTGGTGGGTGGCCCCTGAATCCAAGATCCAGAAGCCACCTGACCGGCGCACAGTGGGGAGGACACCACATGTAACACAGTGCCAACAGGGGGAAGGGAACAAGACGACGGGGCACACGCAGCTAGGCAACGCGGGAGGACGACAGACTTCCAATGCTCAATCCACGGAACGGAGGGAGACAAGGACCCAAGCACGTGCCCCGGGGGGTCACCACGAAGCACTGAGTCTGACTGACACGTAGGACCACTGGCCAACAAAGCAACACCCTTACCTCCCTGATCGCGAAGGAGCAGAAGCTGAAGAAGGGACTGCTCCAGCTGCCGCTCGCCATCACCCGCGATAGACGCCGTTGGAGCCGGGGTCGAAGCGCCCGAGGAGGACGGGAACCACGGAGGGAGGGCGTATGCTGATGACGGAGGCGCGACGTAGGACGGTGCACCATACGGAGGAGGCTAGCCCCACGGGTACGGGAAGAGAGGAGGGCCGGGAGGCAGCCCGGCAGTGGCGTAGGCATGGGCAGATGACGAGGCAGCCGATGAAGAGGAGGGCGTGGCGCCAGAGGAGGATGAAGATGCTGAAGCGCCACCAGAGGTGCCAGCCCAGTGGGGGCACATGGCACGGGCAAGGGGCAGGTCATCTAGTGGAGCAGGGCACACACGGGCGGAGTGCTCGGCAGAACCACAGTTCCAGCAAACGACAGTACTAGGGACCCGAGAAGCAAAGACGGATGCCTTCTCTTTGCCCTTGCCTTTGCCTTTGTTCTTGCCCTTGCCTTGACCACGACCCTAAGAGGATAGGACAGTGGCCGTAGAGGACATGGAGGAAGCGGATGCAGCAGGGGTCGTGGAGGAGGAAGAAGGTGAGGGGACTGTGGTGAGCGCAGCGACACCCGTGACGGAGGAATGGTGGAGCCGCTTGTTCTGAAGGCTAGTCCACCAAGCAGCGAGGCGCTCAGCAGCGAAGTCCCATAGGGCGCCAACCCCAGGAGGTTAGCGGGGGGGGAACAGGCTGGGGGGCAAGACGCTGAAGCTCGTCGGCTTTGACGTCGCGAAGAAGGTCAGAGAGTTTTGGGATAAGCCCGTTGACCATAGTCAGAACAGCGGACAGATGACCAGGAGCGGCGTCATCGAGCTCGCGAAGGAGCTTGAGACCGCGAGCCCAGTAAGCATTAGCGGTTTCTTCGGCACGCATGAGGAGGGTGTTGAACTGCACAATTAGAGCGCTCTGTGCAGCTTGGCCCGTAATGGTCATGCGGCGACGCAACATGGCGTAAGCGCCAATGGGATCAGCAAGGCGACCAACAGAGGGATCAGCGTTGAACGTACCAACGTCATCCACTAAGTGTGCGAGAGCGGCGTGGATGAGGGCGCGGACAGCACGAGCAGCTTCAGCAGGAAGCGGGGTGAAGGGAGGATTGGCAGAGGGATCAGGAAGGGAGTAATACTCCCAGAGGCGCTCGCCTTCAGCCCAAGCGCTGAAGCGCACCTCCCAAGAAGAGAAGGCGAGATCGCGAGAAAGGACAGGTGACTGGGAGAAAAAGTCATGCTGGCGAGGTGCAACGGGAGCGACAGCAACAGTAGCGGCAGTAGTAGAGCCAGCAGCGGAAGAGGCACCAGAGCCAGACCCAGCGGTAGAGTTAGCGGCAGCAGAGATTGACGCAGCTGGCAGACGCTTGAAAACAATGGCAGCAACTTCATCAGCGAAGGCTGCACGATTGTCCTCTTGCAGCTTGAGGTGATCCTCAACCTCACGCTGAGTCTCAAGAGCGCGATTAAGCTTGCGCTGGAGGTCTGCGATGACAGAATCATCGTCACCTGGCATGGTGACGAGAGTGGGGCTCTGCCGAAAACATTTTGATAGAGTTTCCCCCGCCCAAGTGGGAGTGGAAAAATGGGAAGTGTCGTACGCACGGAGAGGAAGTGTTGCAAGACAGTGCCCAACCCCAAGCCCAACAGAGAGACACAACAGCAAGCACAGTAACAGGCAGGAGGACAGGGGGTGCCCCCAAAACGGGGCGTCAAGCTGCAGGGGAGCGCAGAAGAGAGAGAAGGGGTGGAACGGTAGCAGCGACAGCGGTAGAGAGGACTGATACAGCAGCAGCAGCTGGGACGATCAAGGCAAGAATGCCAGCTACCGATGCTGCACCGAAAGTGGTAACTGCTGCAGCAACAGAAATAGCAGCTGTGGATAGACTGATGGCAGGCGATGAAGTAGAGGAAGAGGATACGACTGCGTAGTTGGTGGAGGACTGGATGGATGCGGCAGCAGTAGCAGCCGCCGTGGCAGCAGCGACGGTGTTAGAGGCAATGGCAGTTGCGGCAGCAGAAACCTGTGTGCCAAGATTAGCGGCTGCAGCAGCAATGGGTCCGATGACGGCAGCGGCTTCAATGTAGGAGTCGGTGGCGCGTCCTGCTGCGGTCGATGCTGGCGCCCTAGATGCTCTAGCTGCGGTAGCAAAGGTTGCCGCCGTGGCCACGGCAGCGTCGATGACAATGGAAGCCACCCGAGTGACTGAAACAGACCAAGGGACATCGACTCTAGCGAGGCGGCAACAGGATCTTCCCCCCCTGAGTCCCGAGAAGAGGGGGAGAGAGGTCTTACCGAGGTATGCCGCGACGAGGAGGAGCCGAGTGACGCGGGTGATGCTCCACTCGTTGCGCGACGTCGCCGCTCTCGACGCGCTGCGCTCTGCTCCGCGTAGTATGACCCAGCAGGGGCAGCAGCTGGAGCCTCGTTGTGCGCCGGCGTGGCGTTGTCGGCCACCGAGGTGGCTCGGACAGGGTAGGATGTTGATCAGCTGCTGCGCTCTCGCCGTTGGCATAACTGCTGCCGTGGATGACGAGCTGCTGGGTAGCGGTTGTTGCGGTTGCGAGGAACACGGCTGCAGCTTCCAAGGATGTCACTGTGGTCGCAGATCCTATGCTGCTGCGAGGGGCACTGGAGACACTGTTGCGGCCAGGACTGATGCACCACGACTGGGTGCAGTTGCGGCTGCCAAGGGAACAGGGGCAGCCGATGTGGTGGTGGTTGCAGCAGTGGATGCTGCAACTACGGACGTGACAGACGAGTCCGGACGGCAGCCGCACTAGATGGTGCTGCTCCAAGAAAGGTGTCGGGTGGGGGCGTCTGCTCGTAGAGAGGGGGATGCAGAGCTGCTTCCAATCGACGTAGTTGCGGCTGCTCCCGCGGTTGCCACTGTGCCTTGACAGAAGCCGCGGCACAGCCCGCGGGTATGCTAACAGCGCGGGTGTGCCTATGCAACTGCTGCCGCCGTGAATGTCGTCAAGTCCGATCTGGAAGGCACAGGCTGCGACAGCGTTCGGAGTCAGCTCGCAAGAGGAGTGCCAGCCTTGAAGGAGGCAAAGAAGGCGGCGGCAGCTGCTACTATGGCGATTGTGGACACCCCTCGGCCAGGATCTCGCGTTCAAGACAGAACACGCTTCACTCTCTCACTTCGTCGCTCTGATACCAGTAGGTAATGACACGGAGTGAGGGAATGGAGAGAGGAACGAACAGAGGGAACGTCCATAGAAACGGAGCCTGACAAGTGTCGACGAGAGACGTCAAAAAATACACATAGTCGCGTAGTCACAAGCGAGTGAGTTGATGCCCGTCGGGGAGAGAGCCAAGAGCGAGCGAGCGGCGAGCTCGTTCTCGCTCATGGCCTCGCCTCCACCACGCGGGTGTCGAACCTGACCCCCCCCAACCTTTTTTTTCTCACTGCACACCGCAGTGTCTCATCCAAGGAGTCAAAACCGAGTGATCAAGATAGGAATCAGCAACCAGCACCATGAATCTGTGCCTGAACGCCGCTGGTGTAACCATGGTCAACAACCATAGCTTAGTGAAGACGAACGTGCCGACAGCCCGGTCCCTCTCTCTCAGTCACCTGCATCAGTGACGGGTGAGGTGTGCAACGAGGCCAGAGGTCACAGTGTGTACGAGACACAAAACCAACAACGAGAAGCTCATGCGTGGCTCATACATCTCGAGCCAATGGAGGAAGAGGAAGTGGCAGCAGCTGACTCGTCATTTTTAATGGCTTCATCAGCCTCATCGCATCAACAAAGTTCATGATAGCATCCGAAGAGTTTGCACCACTCATCCAGGAGTTTGCAAACGTCTTCCCCAACAAAATTCTCGAAAACCTTACCTCTTCGACGGGACATCAACCATCACATCGAACTGAAGCCGGGCAGTAGACCTACAGTTGGAGGGGCATATTGGATGAGCGATCACGAGCTGACCAGGCTGAAAAAGCAACTCGAGGAGATGCTCGGTCAAGAGCTCATCTGTCCATCCACGTCACATATGCCGCACCAATACTACTATTTGTCAAAAAGAAAACTGGCGAAAGAATGATGTGTGTGGATTATCGGGCGTTAGACGACATCACCATCAAGAACCGCTATCCTCTTCCCCGAGCTGACGATCTTTTTTACCAACTCCGAGGTGCTCAAATTTTCAGCAAAATCGACTTGCACATCGGATATCACCAAATACGTGTAGCAGACGGCGACAACGAGAAAACGGCGTTCCGAACTCGTTACAGGCATTTCAAGTTCACGGTAATGTGGTTTGGACTGACAAATGTCGTGGCAACGTTTATGGTGGCATTACACAACATTTTCCGACCATACCTCGACGATTTTGTCGTGGTGTACCTCGATGACATTCTGGTGTACATCTGCACCCTGGAGGAGCACAATGGACATCTTTGAAAAGTTCTCAAGGTGTTACAAAGTGAGATTTTTTTTAGAAAACTCTCGAAGTGCAACTTTGGTCGCCGTTCGATCGAGTTTTTGGGCCACGTCATCAACGGTGGGCGGATCACCATGGATCCGAAAAAAGTGGCAGCAGTCGCTAATTGGCCAACGCCAATCAACCAACCTTCGAGAAATTCAAGTTGTCCTTGGCTTCTGCAATTACTACCGGCAATTCGTACGGGATTACGCCCGCCTGTCAACGCCTCTTTTCGACCTCACTCAAAAAGAAAACGAGTGGTGGTGGGGAGACAGCGAACAAGAAGCGTTTACCGCTTTGCGAAACTCTCTAACCTCGGCACCAACCCTACGATTATCCGATCCAATGGTCGACTACGTCATGGCCACAGATGCATCACACCGAGCCATCAGCGCATTCCTCCTAGAAGACCATGGCAACGGCGAGCAACCGGTCGCCTATATGTCTCGAAAACAACGAGGACCATAACTCAACTACGCCATACACGAGAAAGAAATGTTGGCGGTCGTACATGCATTCAAGACATGGTGGTGTTACCTAGAGTGCCGCTGATGCATCGTACGAACCGACCACCATGCATAGAAATATATGAAAACGCAGCCGAATCTCAATCGACGTCAAACCCGATGGATGGAGTTCCTTGAATCGAGGTTCGAATACGACATCGTGTCCTGGGCATGCAAAATTAACCTGGCGGACACACTCGGCTACCGTCCAAATCTAATGGCTCAGGTGGCAACGCAACAGCTCGAGTGAGATCCATATCTCAAGCGGCTGTTCGCACAAGGCTACGACGAGCATGGCGGATACGACAAGGAAAAATTCTATTACAACACACCCTATTAGTGACGGTGCTTCACTCGCCACGTGGTCATCCCCCCAAACGACGAACTTTGTCGTATTCTGTTCGAAGAATGCCACGACATAGGACCAGGCGGACACTTCGGAGAGGACAAGTCGCTGAAGAGGCTGGCAAAAACTATTGGTGGGACAAAATGCAATCCGACGTGGATGACTTATGCAAGTCCTGCGACACATGTCATCGATAGATATCCCATCGCACACGGCAACCCGGACTTCTGCAACCACTCCCTATTTCGACGAAACCGTGGGCTGATATCTCCATGGAATTCGTCAGAGGATTACCAGTCACACCTGAGGGATATGGCACAATCCTCGTGGTCGTCGACAGGTTTCCCAAATGTCCGACTTCATTCCGAAAACGACCACTGTCACCGCCGAAGGAACAGCACGGTTGTTTCTAAAAAACATTGTGCGACTACACGGCATACCAAGAACCATTGTGAGTGACAGTGGGTCGATTCACGACCCTCTGAAGTTTTTGGCACGAACTGCTGACTCGCTACGGCAGTAGAATTCAACATTCGACGGCGTTTCATCCTCAAACCAAGAGAACAAGCCAGACGCTCGAACAACTTCTCAGAACACTGCGAACCTCACGGGACGGATTGGGCGCAAGAAATTCCAACCGCCAAAATCGCATATAATTCAGGAGTTTCCACCGCAACGGGTAAAGCTCCGTTTGAAGTGGTGTATGAGAGTGGAAAAATGAACCATTTGGAGCCAGTCCCATGGCGTTTGGTGAAGTATGGTGCAAGTTAGAGTTCAAAGTACATGGCGGCCAGTAGTTTTTGCTAGTAAGAGCACGTAGAGCTCTTACGGGTGAGACTCGCTAGCCGAGTCCTACCCATCGGCCGGCGAGCGAAGCTCGCCCGCCCAAAAGCGAAGCGAGGGCGAAGCCCTTCCTTGACCCTCGAAAGAGGGATCCTAAACTCGGATGACCCAAATTGGGGTCCGACACAAAACCCAGTCAACGAGCCTACATTAGTCTAGAAAACATCCAATGAACAGCCTAATCTAGGTATCCTAAGATGGTTAGCATTGCATGTGCGATTTAGCATCTAGTCTCTCTAGGTTGCATCGGGCCATGCGGCCAGGGCGGAGGTGACCACACTAGGACGCGGAGCCCCGAGGCCATGAGAGCACCGCCGGAATGTCGCGCTCATGGTGCGTCACCTCCACTCTCTGAGCCAGCATGCCCTGTGCACTCACGACCACACCAATGGAAAGATATATACACAAGGATTAACACGCCCCTTTGGACATGAGTGCAGTGTGCATACAACCCAGTTGATGCAGTTGTTGATGTAGTGAGGAGGAGGGCAAGGCTTTGGTAAGGAAGTCAACCAACTGGGCATCGCCACTGATGGTGCAAACACTAATGATGCCTGCTTCCACCGCTTTGCGAACGAAGTGATGTTCAGCGTTGATGTGCTTGGTGCGTGGATGCAACACACCATCATTGGCAGCAATGCGGTGAGCAGCAAAACTGTCACTATGCAGTGGCACAGCAGACACCACCAGCCCCAATTCTTCAAGCAGACGTGCAAGCCAAATACCCTCACATGTAGCCTCCCCCAGTGTCATGTACTCGGCTTCAGCCACACTGCGCGCCACACACGATTGCTTTGCACTTTGCCACGACACAGCGGTGCCCCACACGCGAAACGCATAGCCACCGCAACTGCGAGCCATACGATCACGGGCATAGTCACTGTCACAGTACCCATCAAGCAGCGGGCTCAATGTGGGAGCAAACACCAGTCCAAGTCCAGCTGTGTCAAACACATAACGCAGCAGCTTGAGCAATGCCTTGTGATGTGTGCTGCGTGGCTGCTGGCCAAAATGAGCCAAGACATTGACTGCACAAGAGATGGCAGGTCGTGTTGTGGAGGCAAGGTAGGAGAGACTGCCAGCAAATTGTCAGTACAGTGTCGGGTCATTTTCAGGTCCATAGTCAGTAGTGCGGACCTCCAACAGGTGTGCATAGACATCAGGGCTCATGGGGGACTGTTGTGCTGGGAGATGGTGTACAAGATGGTTAAAACGGGAAGTGAGATGTGCAATGAATCGTCCTTGATGCAAAGTAAGTGTCCGTGCCTTTCTATTCCTGACGATGGTCATGCCAAGGAAAATCTGTGCCTCACCCAAATCTGTCATGCGATAATTTGCTTTGAGGAGTGCTTTGGTGTGTGCAATGAGGGTGAGTGAGGGGGACAGAATGAGTAGATCATCCACATACACCAACAGAGCAAGAAGAGAGACGGATCACAGAGATTCTATGTGAACCCGCCACTCTCCAGAGTGCGTCGAATCTCCTTATTCCAACATCGTGGCGCTTGCTTCAGGCCATACAAGGCTTTCAACAAGAGCCATACCCGGTCTGTCCCATCCTCAAATCCTTCCGGTTGCTTCACGTACAATTCCTCCTCCAGAGGACCATTGAGGAACGCGTTCTTAACGTCCATCTGATGGATTTCCCAGTCCTCACAAGCCGCTACAGCCAACACCACACGGCTGGAGCTGTACTTGCCAACAGGAGCGTAGGTGTCTGTGAAATCCTGCCCCAGTATCTGGTGGAACCCCTTAGCTACCAGTTGGGCTTTGTACTTCTCAATGATACCCTTCAGATTGCGTTTCAGTTTCAACACCCATTTGATGTCTATGGCTTTCCGCCCAGGAGGCACCAGCTGGTACACTCCATGGTCTAGTAGAGCGTTCAGCTCATCCCTCATGGCTTTCTCCCAGGCCGGCGCATCAGGCCGCCCCCTCGCCTCCTTGAGTGTAAGTGGTTCTGTCTGTGAGGTTTCGTCGCTGTTGACACCGACGGTGGGATAGAACTGTCTGTAATCGATGCGTGGCCGGGTACGCAGTGATCGCCTTGTTGGTTCAGGCGAGGGTGTGGAAGTAACCTAGGCATCCAGGTGTGTGCCCGTGGGATTTAGTCCCGGCGGGGGGGACGATGCACCAGAGCTTGTGCTGGCAAGATCTGTGGGTGTGAGCAGATCTCGAGGCACAGGTGAGCTAGTGTCCCCTCCAGGAGCCATCCGTTTGCTCGACCCTTGTGTCGGGCTGGGAACAAAGACGGGAACACTGACATATTTTGGATAGTTTTCAGGGGCAGGCATGGATGGAGCATGCCTCAGCGTGCGGGAATCCTTGTAGGGCAAGTGCTCCAAAAAGGAAGCATCGCGATTTTCCGTGAAGGATTGGTTTATGGGGTCCCAAAACCGCCACGCTTTCGATGCATGAGAGACCCCCACAAAGACAAACCACCGTCCACGTGGGCTGAGCTTGTTCTCACGTTGTGGGTGTGGGAACCAGACACATGCCATCGTTCCCCACACTCGAGCTGGTCGTAAATCGGCCGTTTCCTTGAACCAGCGTTCCCAGGGTGTCACTGTTTTAGGCAGTGAGCCTTAGGGTACACGATTCCACACTCAGGTGTCATATTTGACTGCTTCCTCCCTGTATGGCAGACCTGATTCTGTGAGCAGTGTGCGTAGCGCATCACCGAGTGTTCGGTGCCACCGTTCTGCCACACCATTTTGTTGTGGTGTGTATGGGGTGGTGGTCTGATGTTCGATACCTTTAGCCTTAAGCTCAGCAGTCAGGGATCCAAGGAATTCCCCTCCTCTGTCCGTTCGCAGTGTTAGAAGTTTGCATCCTGTTTGCCTCTCAGCGAGGGCTATCCACTCAGCGATAGCCCTCTGGGCATCTCCCTTTGTTTTCAAAAGAAAAGCCCACCTAAAACGGCTGTAGTCATCTGTGAGCATCAAGACATACAGAGACCCGTATTGGAGAGAGGGCACGGGCATAGGTCCAGTGAGATCCGCATGAACCAATGCAAGTGGGGAAGTGGATTCCCTTAAGGACTTAGGAAAGGTCTGTTGATGTGCCTTCCCCTCATGACATTCAAGACAAGTGTCTTCTTTGAGGCCATGAGCACAATCCGTGGGCAAGAGACCATGTGCAGGAACATGCTTCAACATGTCTATGAGAGAATTAGTGTGGATGTGTGCCAAACGACGATGGATGAGGTCCGTGTGCTTTGCATCCGTGGCTGTCACAGTGTGCACTTGTGGTCGAGATGAATGTGTGTGCACAAGAGGAAAGAGTATAAGACGGTAGAACATGTCAACGTGTAATGGCCCGTCAGCCAGTAGGGCACCAGCAGCATCAAAGAGCATGCATCGTTGCTTTTGCGTTAGAGTGGACACGTTTGCCTGCTTGTCTAGCTGCCCTCGGGACAACAAATTGACTTTTAGCCAAGGTACGTAAAGCACACCAGTCAGCCACAACACCCCCCCCCCCCCGGTGTCTGTAGAGCAACAGTGCCCACCCCTTCAACCTTTAAGACCTCGCCTGACCCAGTCTTCACCCCATCCACATCATGCACGACAAGCAAGGCAACAAAGAGCTGACGATGCAGAGACATATGATGCGACGCAACAGTGTCAAACAACCATTCGTGCATGGGAAGTTCATGGCTCGTGGTGACATGGGTGTGCCCTAGCCGCTGGCCTGACGGCTGTGGCATGGAGGTTGCCTCAGGTAGTTGGGTCTCCATGGGAACTGCCCAGCCGAACCCGGGTGGAGGCGCCAAGGGCTGCTGAGGCTCAAGTGTCTCTGCGTAGGCACGTTGCGCCCACGCCGGTACGGGCGTGGGGACGCTTAAGTTTTGCGGCACGTAGTAGGGGCCCTGGTGCGCAGAGAGTCCAGCCACAGGCGTGGACAACGGCAGCTGTTGCTGTGGCGGACCAAAGGTAGCACCACCGAACGGCCCTGAAGGTTGGGTGGATAAGCTGGGTCCCTACAGGTTTGGCCCTATGCAGCTGGCCACTAGGTATGCTTGGTGTGACTGCTGCGTATGCTGCCACTGACGCTGTTGCGGTTGTGGTTGTTGCCACTGCCGCTGCTGAGGAGGCTGATGTTGTTGCTGCTGATGCTACTGCTTTTGCTTTTCTATCATCTGCCGCTGTAGTGTGGGACATCGGCGCCAAAAGTGCCCCGCCTGGTTGCAGAAGCTGCACCTTTGTCCTCCGCGACCGCGCCCACGGCCGCCACCACCACCGCTTGAGTTGCCTCGCCCTCCTGCACCACTGCTCCCGGCCTGTGTGTATGTCACGTGTACAGCGACAGCAGCACCCGCTGAGGTACCCTTGTGCACGTATGCTGTTGGGGATGTGCCCATTGCATCGCGGGCCTCGCCTTTGAGGATGTCCTCGTAGTTGCGCAGCTGTGCGAAGATGACAGAGAGATCTATCTTCTCGGTCTCTTCCACTGGATGGCAACGGAAGACCTCACCTCTGAATTCCTTGTACTGCTCTCCCAGATGCAGCAGTTCAACATCCAGCCATTCAAGGATAAAGCAAGCTGCGCCAAGCCCCAGAAGGCGGCGCCGAATGTCCATCGCCTCATCCCAATATTCTGCAACTAGTGCTCCTAGTTTTGGAAAGAGGTGACGAAGCTTGTCATGCAAGGTCACGATGAGAGTCATGCCTTGCTCCTCCTGCCGCATTGTGAGGTGCTTCCAAGCCTCGTAAGGGCGGGGATCTCTAGTGCGAAAGTCAGTGGGATCTGCACCCTTGCCCCCAAAGCGGTACTCGCACAGTGCATACGCCTGAGAGTGAGGAAGAGCACGACGTAGTGCATTAAAGGCACGTAATAGGATGTGTGCCTCTACAGTGTCTGGGGTCCGGATAAGGTAGCATGCTTCAAGATTGTGCTCGGCGGCCCAATCCAGGAAGAGATCCTTCCACGCAAGGAAGTCTCTGGTTCCTAGTGGTGGAGGGGACAGATCCTTCTGCCCCAGCCCCAGCTGTGCCATGGCTGCCGCCGTTAGGGTGACGGACGACGAATCGCCGGCCGGCACGTCACCGACGTGGCCGTCCTCTACTTCGCTCATCCTTACCCCGTCAAGGGTTCCTGCTCACCCTACCTCCTCTCTGCTCCGGAGGGACTCGGGTGTGTGGCTGTCAGCAATGCAGTGGAGGGCCAATGAAATTTCGACTGCAATTCGCCGGGCCCACTTTGCGCCCAGTTTTCAGATGAGAGCCGTTCGCTCTGGGAGTGCACCTTAGACTGCGTCTGGGACCCTGCAGCCAACCCCCGCGACCCATCCCTGCCCTTGCTCAGCCCCAACCTGGTTGCCACCCACTGTTTGGGTGGTCTTGGGGCGGGTATGGAGTGGTGGTGCCGTCGTGGGCCCCCCAATCCCGTCGCGGCGTCTCCCTTGACCAGGCGACGGCCTAGGCACCCCGGCGGAGACGCCCTAGGGCTCCCATGAGCCCTGGATGCAGTGGCCGCATTGGCGGTGGCCTCCTACGCCCTCTTTGGTCGGCCGCGCTTACGGTACGACTCCTTTTTCGGTGCCTACACCACCGTCCGGCCACCATCAGGCCCGCGCAAGTGCTTTGATACCATGAGAGTGGAAAAATGAACCATTTGGACCCAGTCCCATGGCGTTTGGTGAAGTATGGTGCAAGTTAGAGTTCAGAGTACATGGCGGCCTAGTAGTTTTTGCTAGTAAGAGCTCGTAGAGCTCTTACAGGTGAGACTCGCTAGCCGAGTCCCACCCATCGGCCGGCGAGCGAAGCTCGCCCGCCCAAAAGCGAAGCGAGGGCGAAGCCCTCGCTTGACCCTCGAAAGAGGGATCCTAAACTCGGATGACCCAAATCGGGGTCCGAGACAAAACCCAGTCAACGAGCCTACATTAGTCCAGGAAACATCCAATGAACAGCCTAATCTAGGTATCCTAAGATGGTTAGCATTGCATGTGTGATTTAGCATCTAGTCTCTCTAGGCTGCATCGGGCCATGCGGCCAGGGCGGAGGTGACCAAACTAGGACGCGGAGCCCCGAGGCCATGAGAGCACCGCCGGAATGTCGCGCTCATGGTGCGTCACCTCCACTCTCTGAGCCAGCATGCCCTGCGCACTCACGGCCACACCAATGGAAAGATATATACACAGGGATTAACAGTGTATGCCAAACTTGCCGCCACATCAGCCAGACTATAGAGTCATAGCAACATCCCCGCGGTGGACGTTCAACGCCGAGACTTCTCCACCATCTGGGAGGAAACACGATAGACAGTCACGAAGACACAAGAATCGATGAAGCAAGCAGCTAATGGACATCGCAACGAATATGTATTCATCGCTGGCGATAAAGTCCTTCTCAGCTCGCCAAACATCAAACTCCGCGCAACCAACTATTCAAAGCTCATACCTCGATGGTTGTGACCGTTTGAGATCGAGCGCATGCAAACCCCCGTGATTGCGCGACTCAAGCTCCCAGACACTATGCAAGTTCATCTGGTGTTCCGTGTCAGTACACTCGAGCACTACCGAGACCCTTGAGAGAACTTCCCCGGCAGGGATGTCCCTCCCCCTCCTCCCATCCAAGGAGACGAGGACGCGGAGTACATCATCGAGGACAATCTCAGCCATCGACGACAAGGCAAAATGACAGAGTATCTTTTCAAGTGGCACGGCTATGACGCCGCGCACAAGAGCTGGGAGCCCTACGACAACCCCCAAGACGCCGATCACCTGATCGACGGCTATGACCGCCGTCATCGGGCCAGATCTACATGCGTGCGGAGATGTCACATCTAAAAGGGGGGGAAGTGTTACGTACCAGATGTACACGAGTCTCTAATCTTTCCGAGTGGGCATTTGTGTTATTACACAAACAGCTCATTGCGTCGAGACCGCGATATTCACTCTGACGGTCGAGGGTAAACCGGCCAATTGCTCCACCCTCACTGAATCCCCCCGAATCTTCTGACAACTTCAACCACTCACGTGAATCCATGAGAAAAGCATCACGGCCTTTTGGTGACGTCTTGAAATACCGAGACGAATCTGGATTTATAAAGATGCATCTTGCATGTTCACCGTCTATTTTCGAAGTCCACCGATTTCTCGGCGGACCTTCTCGAATCCGACCACTTGCGACGCGAATCCGCACGCGTCACTCGACAATCGACCCAACAACCCCGACTATGCCTCATTCGTAACTCGACACTTGTATGTATATGTTGCATCATTTCGACACTTGTCATCGAAGTACAATTACCGCTAATGTGGAATTGCTCAAGTGTCCCAAATTCTAAATCGTGTTCTTCCTAAAAAATTCTACCTGTTCACCATCTATGCTCCATTCTTCACAACAGTAGTGGTTGCTTTGAGAAAATCTATCGAGAACTTGTCTACGTCTTGGACGTAACATAAAATGCGGTGTCACACACATCGCTCGACTGGAGCGCTTAAGATACAACATATCCTCATTGTGTCTTTTGGTATTGTGTATCAAACCTCGACATGTTCCACACTCGTGATCGAAGTACACTTACTGTTGATAAAACAATTTCCAATTTTTCCAATTTAATTAATTTTATTTTTCTCTTAACCGCATCCCTGTGAACTACCCACGTTACTATTAGAAAAAAGTGCGTTTTGAATTTTGGAAATTTCTCATTCAAAGCAAATCACTTATTTTTTAGTAACGTAGGCCGGAAAAGTGAATGCTTGTATGGGTTTCCTGTGGATTTGTGTGTTCAACATTGTTGTTCTCATCGTCGTCCGAGGCCTGGCGCCTGGGCGCGCATGGCCGCGACTCCACGTTCGTATCTGACAGGAAGAGCAACGACGGCGGTATGGCGGTGTGCAATTTTGATGTCGAGGAACACCTCAGATGACCCATAGTCTGAGAGGACAAGATCAAAATCACTGGTATTCGATCAGCGAGACATACACGTACTGAAAGAAATCGCAGGCTGTAATACAAGTGCCTCATCTAGGTTTCAAACAACTCAGGTTCATTGATTTGTTCAATCAACACCTAAATCGAGTAAATTAGCATTCAAAACATATGGAAACAAATCATATCGAAGAAAAATGTTCCAACCAGGGACTCATGTCTGCTAGGAAATAATGTTTTATTTATTATGGGCAAGTTTGGATTACTTAGAATTAGACCTCAAGATTTCAGTTTGCTACGATTTGACTGATACATGACGCCATTTTCTGCAATTTTTTTACCACTACTCCAAGGAACGCGATTGACCAGACTCGTAGTCAATGCAGCTATAAGTAAATGCGGTCGGACTTCCGCCTTTGCTCATAGTTACAGCATTTATCCTCAGAGAACGACGTGGACCGGAATTTATATTTCATGTTTTCAATTTTATACAACCGCGAGGGCCTATGTTCACTAATACAAAAATACCCCAAATAGCCATAGTTTTGTTATAGCTTCTGAGGTAAACGATAGTGTTTACTGAATATTATGTAATAAAATGTGATTAGTTTAAGTTTTTAAATTAGTAACGTTATCTGAAATACATCAAGGAAATTAGTGTAAGACATTGAAAAAATATTTATCGTCTTCGAGAGGTGAAATATTTTGTCTCTAAGTGAAGTAAGTTATCTATTTTTATTTGATATTGTATTATTTTTTATCTATAATTTCAAAACCTTATTTCATATTTTATGATGGTATGATATTAAATTATGTTATTTGAATGGCAGTTCCATGCTTATGAATATTTTTTAATTATTTTATTTCAACTAGGGTTTTATATTTATTTTGTTTTATTATAAATATATGTTACCCATACATCATATGTATGTAAAAATGGTTAGATTATTTTTTATTATTAGCTTGAAAAGTTTTCAATATTACCCAAAAATGTATATAATTTATTATTTCACAATAAAAAGTTTCCTGAGGAAATATTTATGACCAAAATATTCATATCATGTAATGGTATATGGAATTGAAAATTCTGTTGTAAGATATGGAGTAAATGTTTTCCTTGATTTAAATTATAAAGAAAAATGATTTGTTTAAATAAATATTTCTTAGTGTAATTATTTTAACTACAAATTTTAATAACGTTATAATTTTCAACTCAGCTGTCCTTGAAGTCTGTCATCTCTGAATGTCAAAAGTGTTCAGAATGTTTTGATGTAGGTACTTCTCCAGCACAATCTACATTAGCCCATCCGCGAAAGGGTTCTCGCCGACTCCCGCTCCTATCATTGCTACCCGTGAGATGCGGTTGAAGTGACGCATGCCAAAAGTGCGACTTTACCTGGAGGCAGTTAAATGACGCTGACGTTCTCCGAAATCGAAGACAGTTATCGTCAATGAAACGAGCTTACTGTTGCGAACTTCGGAGAAAACTTCAAGCGTCGTCAACATAACTGGCCTAGCAGTTCCAGCTAGGTCGATTCAAAACCGCGATAGGTCGAAGTGTTTCCTTCACAGAAATCCCATCGCCCATTGAAATGAAGAAGAATATGAGACAAGTATGCCTAAAACTTAACAGGAAGAAGGGATAAGAACATAACAACTATGCTAGCTAGCAGAACAGTAAATACATGGAATCTGCTCATCCTTTTCTTAAGAAAGAGCCTTTCCTGTTGAGAAGTTGCTCCATCCCACATAAGCCCATTCGAATTTGGCACTTCATATCAGCAATATATCATTACCATAATAATGGTGTAAAAGCAAGAATTCAATGCCACATAAAAAACGACTTCAGATTTCTCTCTTCTCTAGGTGTAGAAGGTAACATAAGTAACATAATGACTAGATTGAAACACAACATCCATGAGGAGAATTCAAAGGAATAGATACACAAAATTTACACATACTTTCTATAAACACTAAGTGGAGAAACATTATATAAAAAACAAAGGATTACAATGTTTTTTAACGTCCCATTCCCCAAAAAACCTTGGAAAACCAAAAAATGAGGCATATAATTTTCGAATTCCTTTGCTTCCTCGATGCACCAAACTATGTTGATAAGAAATGAACGATTCAATGATATGATCTTCTTGTCTTGCCAAATGTTTCTATAATTTTTTCTGAAAACAAGGATTAAATGGATACGATAAACTCTAAAGTATCTCATGTAAAGAATCCAATTATTATTTTTGATAGAAATTTATAATAAGGAAATCTTGTACAAAATAACTACTACATAATGATATACCCTATTTCATACCCTATATCATGCTTCCAATTAAGTCAAAAATCATTGAAAATTGTGAATTATAAAACTTATAAATGAAATGAACACCATAAATAAATTTCAATATTGTGATTTTATTAATAATAAATGTTTTTCATATGAAATAGTCACGTTTAGCAAGGAATAAAACAATTTCACATAAGTTGACAACACATATTATTATTTGGAAGTTAAGTTGATACTTCAACTCTTTATTGGTTTTATTTTATGAATTATAATAAAAATATTGGTTGAAAAAAATATTCCTCAAAATTTCTTAACAAAAAGATAGCAGTGATAATTCATGTGAAAAGTTATTTTCCTCTATTTAAAATTTAATTAAAGTTCACTACCTTCATAAATTTCAGAATTTATTTTTAAATGAAAGAGAAGGTAATGTACGTGTAGATGAAGTAAATGATTTTAGAATATTATTCTCACAAGTGGTTCAACCATAGAACAAAAAAATTATCTTTCCTTTCAACAAATTTCAACAAAAACCTAGCATTCATTTTTTACGCTTGTAGTGTTATAACATATCTTATTATTTTTGTTTATCATCCACGTGTCCTCTAATGGTGAATGACCGTAAAACCGTAGAAAGAGAGTCATGATTAAGAAAAAGCACATTTCGTTTTCCTCACAATCTATGGTTACCTTGAAACTCAATTCAAAGACTGTAAATTTTGTATATGGTGAAATGGTGGTTTTCCAATTTCATACTTGAGTTTCCCTTCCTCAACTAGAGGCTTCAAATTAAAGCCTCCTTGCTAAACTTAAACCAACTCCTTGAATCCTAAGAAAAACAAAGATGTTTTTGTTATTCATAATTTAACAATGTACCATCAGCTTGCATGATTTCTTCATTTCAAGAATTCTTTCTTTATATAGATGAAATAACTAACCTAATTTAGCAATAATGCATCACAAAGAAAAGATGCAAAATGGTGCTGACCATGGCAAATTCAAAGCAATCATTAGCAAGATTCAACAAAGGGAGGATTACTTACCATAAATCAGCAAACATGATCCATATTAACATTCATCCATGCAAAAATGTGAAGTTTTCAAGTGCCAACAAAAATTCTTAAGTCATCGTAAAAACACCACTTTGTCACATTTCAGCAAAAACATTTATGAATATTCTCCTCCCATGATGGAACAATGGTTATGTGCTGTAACTTTATGACATACAAAGTAGTCATGTCAATGATAACATATAAGATGGACATTAATTTTTGGTAGATTCTACAAGGTCGCTTATTGTTTGGGATACGAAACCAGAATTGTGAATGTGAAAATTGAGTTTTGTGCTTAAAGCTTCTGATTTTCCATGTATGGAATATTACTCGAATGTCATTTTATACTAAGAAAGAGAATGAGTCTAAGTGTAATAATCACGTACATGGCATATCACATGAAGCTCTCGAAACAAACTACAAGTAAGACTGTACATATAACAAGGGCTTTGGAACTTTAATTTCATTACCTTATTATCATTACCAGATGAGACATGCTGATCAGTGTAAGTCTTTGTGTAATAGTCGGTTTGGAATTGATGGCCTTTGAAAAAAACAACATGATAACCTTGATGAACATGGGATTCCAATTGAATTTCACATTATTTTACGTATGTTTTGTAGTGGAGAATACAAATAACATGAGAAATAAAATGGAAGGGAAATATTTTTGTTGGTACGAGGAGAATGTTTATCATGAAAAGAAATATAGGCCAAATGTTTTGAAAGAGAGGAGTGTCCAACTATTTTATCATCTAGGAAAGAACAATGGATGGAACCCAGTTGAAGACTTAGAACCAATTGTAACGTATTAAGACCCTATTCATGGTATGGTTATGAACAAATCATCTAAAAAGAAGAATTTTGTTTAGAAAATGATAGCAAATTGAGCCTTACATTCGAGTTGGATGCACTTGGCTATACGTCATGCATAATAATTCTATAATGTAATTATTTGAAGCACAAGGTAGTAGACCGTTTTATGAGTGAGATCTGTCACCATTGATCGCCTCCCAAGTACTTCTGATTTATTTTGTCTTTTTTTAAATAACCAAAGTGAATATGTGTAAGTGTGATCGGCTCGGAGAAGTACGGGAGCAATCATGTAGAATGCACCTCACCAAAAGGAGTGAATTTATTGAATGTTTTTTTATTGGGAGTCCCAAAAATAGCCTCACCTAGCGGTTCAAAGACAATCATGACATGCAAGTACAAACATGTGGGGGAAATCTTCAAGTTAAAGATCAATACCAATAGGTGTGAGGATGCA
Organism: Penium margaritaceum; assembly: GCA_023375785.1. Lineage (NCBI taxonomy): Eukaryota > Viridiplantae > Streptophyta > Zygnematophyceae > Desmidiales > Peniaceae > Penium > Penium margaritaceum. Next base: position 107,718 of record SZWC01005556.1, read on the forward strand.
TAGAATGTGATCAAATGATGAAACATAAACACAAATGAATTGCAAGAGATATGATGTGATAGGAAACTGAATGAGGAAATGAACGTAACATTATTAGAGAGAAATCCTAAATACATTCAGACTTGCAAAAGCTTTAGCCTTTAAGACTATGTGAGATGAAGGCATTTTTTAAAACAAAACGAGAAGAGTAACGGCCCATAGTTATTTCATAAATTAATATTTCGCCATGAAGTTTCCTTTCAAGAAAATAAGTATGTATTCCGTATTATTTCTTACATTATTTCCTTTTTATTGTGATTCTATTAAAATGGACCTTATTTGTTTGTGAGAGTGTTCATTTGAGGAAAAAGTACACGGATAAAAATTTCATAAGTTGCACATGGCAATCGAAATAGACAATTCAACATTATCAACTCCGTTTTTTAATCAAAGAGGTGCAATCTAGGTGATCATGTCTTCTTCGAGTAGTCATGAAGGGTTTAAAGGAGCAATAATTATATATTTTTCATGAATTCCACACTTGCTTTTGGCAATGGAGATATAAGTAATGCAATATAAGAAATTTTGTGGAAAGGGCTTTCTCATGATTTGATAGGAAGTCCGTTATTTGTATAAGATAAGTGCATGTGACATATGCCATAAACAAGTTACTTAGCCTTTATTTTGCATGGGATATCTTGATTGAAGATTAAACTAGATCGTGAATGAAGAGCCTTGAATAAATAATTGGAGAATTAATGATATTGAGGGAGTCTTGTAGACAAATTTACCTTATGGTAAAGCTTCTTATAAAGATGTTCTGAATCTTCCTTATGTAGGAAGCTTTTGTTTCATGTAGTAAAGGTACAAATTTTTCTTCACATTCAAAGGAAATATCTCATGGTTTGAAGGTTCTTATGTGAATGGAAAAGGAGGAAAATACGCTTGATGTTATCATCTTGGTGGTTTGCTTTTCAAACCTGACTTTAAAAGGCAAAGATCGTATGGATTGTGAATCGTCTCATAATTTTACAATATTTCTTCTTTGAATATGCCTTGGAAACGTATTTAATTAGTAGTGCTTTGTTGAAGATCCCTAGTGCTTGATTTGGTGGAAGCCTTATTTGACGGAAGTCTAGTTGTAGTTGTGCTTGTGCTAGGGAATGATAGAATTAAGGGCCAAAAAAGAGCCTGCCCTTTTGATTTTAAGGACTTTGTTACATTATATCCTTAGATATCCGATGTAATATGCCTTTTCTTTTAATTTAAGAGAATTTCCTAACATTGTAAACGAAATATTGATTTCTATATATTATTCTATAGTTTGTCTGTTGAGATTACGTGGAGATTGTGTACAATCTACACATACAATCTACACATATTGACACATGATTTGCATAAAACACAATAGAAGCATCCCAACACTTACTTTTTCATTTTTAACTTTTAGATACCTTTTTGGATCCTTTGAGGTGGTAAAATCCGGTGGCTTGATGATTTTTAGGAGGTTAAGTACATTTAAAACAAAATCCTTTTCGATTTTATGATGAACAAACATTATCTAGTATTGAGTGGTGATTTTTTTTACCATGATAGCATGAAATTTTAGCTCCAGTAGTTTTTTTTGCTTTTCATTAGTTATTTTTAATGTTTATTTTTTATGTTTCCTCATGGCTTCCATTTATTCAAATACATGCCTTTCTTATGATATGTTTAAAGGCATGTAGGTGGAGAGTACCATGGTTTAATTATCAAAAAGTTTTTAGAGATTTTTAGAGTTTTTTTTTCATGTTTCCCCCCTCCATTTCATTGATGTTTCCTTGAAAGTTTTTTGAGTTTCATTTGAAGATGGAGGTGCCACGAGGGTTCTGTCATCCTTCTTTGTGCATAGCATGGGTTGTCTATTTTTACAATGTATTCCATAAACATGGTCTGAATTTCTTTTCCGTTTTTGAAACATATCCCTTACTTTGTGTTGCGTTTTAATTTATGTATTCTTTGCATTTGAACAACTTTTTTTGCTTTAATACATCATTATAGGAAAATCAATCTGTGCTCTCGTATCATTTTCATTTGTTGAAAACGTTGAAAAATTTGGTTCTACATCAATAATGCTAGATTTAGTGAGTTTTGCCAGATTCCTTGGAGCATTGGCTCCTCCACCTTATCCACCTGACCTACGTTGTGGTTGATTTATATTTCGTTGATAATGGGAGAGGAATCATTCAAATACCGGCATGTGGATAATAGGCCGTTGCTTTCACCTCGTGTTGTACCTGTTGATTCGTCGACGCGTGCAAATAGAACTGTCCACCAAAACAATGCTTTCACATCGGAACGCTATCTATTTTGTCGGCGTCGCGGATGGTCTGTCCTCGCTGCAGCCGCTTCATTCGAGGGCATTACGTCTGCTTGGGGCAACAGCTCCGCCCGGGGCGAGGAAGCGATTGGAGTGCTGCCTCGTTGTGCCATCTCATTGCTGCCCCATTGCTGCCCCATTGCTGCCCCGTAGCCCTCTGGCCGCTCGTCCTTCGCCCATCCATCGTCGCGAAACGTGCGTCGCGCGTTTGTCTCCCGTCCCGTCTCCGTCGCCAACTCCGCCGCTCCCGTCAGTAGTCATTCGTCCACCCTGTGACGGGCGCATAGCCATGGCTTAGCCAATGCGCTGTAGAGACAACCACCGCTGTAGGCACACAAGTCGGGACACAGCCAGAGGCGCGTTCTGCTTTCTCCTCTCCACCATCCATAAGCTGCGCAACAGGCATGTGTAGTATACAAGCTGTGACGGACTGTTTTCTGCTCTCCACCCCTCGTCCGGCTTCCGGACCCCGCGGTTTGTCGAAACCGTCCCACGTTCCTCTCCTTTCCGCGGCCAACTCCCCACGTCCCCTCCTCCATCTGCCCCCCAACTCTAGACCGCACTGCGCTCCACACCTTCCCACAACAAGCGAGCCATCATGGTGATGATATCAGGCGTAGATGTGCCAATAGCGGCGATCATCGGCGTGGCCGCTGGCGTGCTGGTGGCCGTCTTCCTGTGCGTCGTGCTGTGCATCGCCTGGTGCGTCTGCGGGCCGCGGTCCAGGCGACGAGCCGAGCTGAGAGAGGGCGGCAGCGCCAAGGACGACCCCCGCAGGCAGCAGCAGCAGCAGTACAACCGAGACCGGCAGGGGCACCCCCAGTTCGCTCCCGGTAATGGGGCTGGCGCTGGAGCAGCCAAGCAGCAGCTACAGCGGCCGTCGCAGCAGCAACAGTTGATGCTGCAGCAACAGCAGCAGCAGCTGGCCGTGCAAAGGGGGCCGCCGGGGAGAGTAATGCCGGCCAAGTCCGCCGAATCCGGAGCCTCGGGGGGCTCCTCGGACCTGAGCCTCTCGCCGCTGCCGCCGCCTCCGCCCCCTGGCCTCGCTGGGCCGGGACGGCCGGGCCAGCCTGGCTCGGTGCCGGCCCACCAGCGGGGCCCCTCTGCGGGGACCTCGTCGCGGGGCATCTCCTCCCCGGGCAGCGCCAAGAAGTGGGAGGAGGACCTGCAGGCCACGCTGTTCCGGAAGATGTCCCTGGAGGAGATTCGGTCCGCCACGGGGTACTTCAACAAGCGCATGTTCCTGGGCGAGGGCGCGTTTGCCGTCGTGTTCCGCGGCACGGGGCCGTCGGGCGTGCCGTGGGCCGTGAAGCGGTCCAAGGCCGCGCTCGCCGAGGGGTCGGCGGGCGCGCTGGACTTCGAGAAGGAGGTGATCATGATCTCGCGCCTGTCGCACCGCAATCTCGTGCGCCTGCTGGGCTACTGCAACGAGGGCGGCGAGCACATCCTGGTGTACGAGTTTGCGGAGCGGGGGAGCCTGGGTTCGGCCCTTTCGACGAACAAGCCGGCGCTGTCGTTCTCGCAGCGGCTGGACGTGGCGGTGGGGACGGCGGAGGCGCTGAACTACCTGCACAGCGCGGCGGCGCAGCCGATTGTGCACCGCGACGTCAAGCCCGACAATATCTTCCTCGACCGCAACCTCAAGGCGAAGGTGGGCGACTTTGGCCTGCTCAAGAACCTCGTGGAGGTGTCGCACGAGATCGTGCGGTCGGGCGAGAGCGGCGGCGGCGGCGGCGGCGGCGGGCGGCAGGAGGAGGGGAGCTCCCTGTTCAAGTCGGCGTACACGCGCATCGCGGGCACGCCGGGGTACCTGGACCCGGACTACCACCTCACGTCGAAGGTGACGACGAAGGGCGACGTGTACAGCTTCGGCGTGGTGCTGCTGCAGCTGTGCACGGGCCAGCGCGCGATCCTCATGAAGGACCCGAACCTGGCCTCGGACAACGGCGGTGCGGAGGGCGGTGGCGGCGCGGGGCCGCAGCTGGTGGCGGGGGTGGTTCCGGTGCGGGTGTCGACGGACCCCATCCACATATCGCAGTGGGTGGCGCCGTACGTGGAGGCGAAGGTGGTGGAGCCGGTGGCCGATGCGCGGTTTGGCAACGAGTACGACAAGCCTGCCCTCTTCCGCATGCTCGAGATCGGGCTCCTGTGCGTGTGTTCGTCGGCGCGCAAACGGCCCGCCATGGGCACCGTCGTGCGCTGGCTGCACGACGTGAGGGAGCAGATGGAGATGGAGGAGCGGGGGCAGGCCGGCATGGGGGAGGACGGGGAGGAGGAGGAGGGGGAGGGCCACTACAGCCTCAAGTTCAGCCTGGAGAAGCTGATGGAGGCCTCGGACACGGACGTCGACTACCCGGACAGGGGGATGAGGTTTTCGGGGTCGGAGGCCACGGGGTCGGCGGCGGGCTCGATGGTGAGCTCTGGCGGCGGCAGTGCTGTGGCGGCTGCTGCGGTGATGGGGATTGGGGCTGGAGGGATGGCCAGCGGGGTTTCGACCGGTTCTGCTGGCGTGGCAGGGGGGTCGGGTTTCACCGAGGTGTCGGCTTCGTCGTCGGCTGCGGACACGCGGCAGCCACTGGTGTATCCTCCCTTGTCGCCCCCTCCCCTCAGACCATCGCCCCCTCCGCTGG
>SZWC01005556.1:142969-153805 GCA_023375785.1 Penium margaritaceum
CGGCGCCCCCCCCCCCCCTCCGGCATCGTCATCACTCCTGACCCGCATGAGGACGACCGCCAGCTGGACGTAACCCTCTCTTATTTCGTTCACCAACGTCATGTCAGTGATCAACGAGGTGAGTGTATATTTGGGCTGGGGGTCACTTGCGTGTGTAGTGGATGGGAGTCTTCGTGGTTTGGCATCCGGTCACATTCAGGAGTGTTCTCCCGTTGATTTTCCGTGGATTGAGGACTTGCAGTCTGTTTGTTTGCCTTGTTGTATTACTGCCTGTGGTCAGCAACTTCCGCCGCACTTTGCCATTGCTGTTGTCAGCCGGGCTCCTGCGTCTGCGCGCCTTTCGAGTGGCTTTGGGATCCTTGATTCCGGGGCCACCCATCACATGACTTCCTCTCACTTCTCGTTTGTCTTGGTGGCTTCCTTTGGCTCTGTTCGCTCTGTCCACACTGGTTTCGGCCAACTTCTCCCACTTCATGATGTTGGATTTGTCTGCATTGTTGGCCCTAGGGAGGAGCTGTATCTGCAAGACGTGCTATATGTACCCTCCCTTGAGCTGAGTCTCCTCATTCTTACGACTCTCAATGATCAGGGCATGGAGCTGGGTTTCCAGTGCGCTCTAGTAGTGCGTTCGCACTAGGCAAGGGTACTGAAGTTCTAGTGTACTCAAATTGTGTATGTACACATCAAGTATGTACATACGCTAGCCACATGTACATGACCCCCCCATAGGGGTGGGGGTCCAAATTTCCATATAAGACAAAATCACGCACTGAGTGCGTTATCAGTGTATTTTTGTATGGGGAACGAGCGCAGTGCCCTCATACACTAGCTCCACGCACTCGACCCCCCCATAGGAGGGGTCCAGTTTTCCATATAGGATAAAATCACGCACAGAGTGCGTGATCAGTGTATTTTTGTGCGGGGAACGAGCGCACTGCCCTCATACACTAGCCCTATGCACTGGACCCCCCCCATAGGGACGGGGTACGGAGTTCCAGTTTTCCATAGAGGACAAAATCACGCACTGAGTGCATGATCAATGTACTTTTGTATGGGGAGCGAGCACACTCCTCATACACTAGCCCCACGCACTGGACCCCCCCATTGGGGAGGAGGTCCAGTTTTCCATATACGACAAAATCACGCACTGAGTGCGTGATCAGTGTATTTTTGTGTGGGGAACGGGCGCATTGCCCTCATACACTAGCCCCACGCACCGGACCCCCCAATAGGGGTGGGGATGTAGTTTTCCATATAGGATAAAATCAGGCACCGAGTGCGTGATCAGTTTACTTTTCTGAGGGGAACGAGCGCATTGCACTCATACACTAGCCCCACGCACTGGAACCCCCCCCCCCCATAACGGTGGGGGTCCAGTTTTCCAGATAGGAAAAAATCACACACTAAGTGCGTGATCAGTGTACTTCAGTGCAGGGAACAAGCACACTTCCCTCATACACTAGCCCCATGCACTGGACCCCACCATAGGGGAGGGGGTCCAATTTTTCATTTAGGACAAAATCACACACTGAGTGTGTGATGAGTGTATTTTTGTGTGGGAAGCGAGCGTACTGCCCTCATACACTAGTCCCACGCACTGGACTCCCCCATAGGGGAGGAGGCCCAGTTTTTCATAGAGGACAAAATCACACACTGAGTGCATGATCAGTGTATTGTTGTGTAGGGAACAAGCGCTCTTCCCTCATACACTAGCCCCACGCACTGGACCCCCCCATAGGACAGGAGGTCCAGTTCTCCATAGAGTACAAAATCATGCACTGAGTGCGTGATCAATGTATTTTTGTGTGGGGAACAAACGCAATGCCCTCATACAATAGCCCCACGCTCTGGACCCCCCCATATGGGAGGAGGTCCAGTTTTCCATAGAGGACAAAATCACACACTGAGTGCGTGATCAGTGTACTTTTGTGTGGGAAACGAGCGCACTGTCCTCATACACTAGCCCAATGCACTGGAACCCTCCATAGGGGAGGGGGTCCAGTTTTCCATAGAGGAAAAAATCATGTACTGAGTGCGTGATCAGTGTATTTTTGTGTGGAGGAACTAGCGCACTGCCCTCATACACTAGCCCCACGCACTTGACCCCCCCTAGGAGAGGAGGTCCAGTTTTCCATATAGGATCAAATCACTCACTGAGTGCGTGATCAGTGTACTTTTGTGTGAAGAACGAGCGCACTTCCCTCATGCACTAGTCCCACGCAATGGACCCCCGGATAGGGGTGGGGGTCCAGTTTTCTATGTAGGATGAAATCACGCTCCGAGTACATGATCAGTGTACTTTTGTGTGGGGAAAGAGCGCACTGCACTCATACACTAGCCCCACGCATTGGACCCCCTCCATAGGGGTGGGGGTCGAGCTTTCCATATTGGCCACAATCACACACTAGACGGGTGCACTTGAAAACTAGTGCAGAAAAAGGCCCACATTAACCATACCTCCGCACTTGTGGCCGTGTTTTTCTTCATGGAATGCACTGTGATCGTCTCTTTTGTGTTCCATCCTTCGCCCCTGCTTCTGCCACTATTGCTCTTGTTCATGTTGCACACTCACTCTCACCACCAGAGAACAAGTTGTTGCATCGTTGCCTCTGTCACATCCACATCACTTCCATTGACAATCTTCTTTGTGACCAGCCTGCTTATAGACTGGAGGCCTCCACCTTCCCTGTACCCTGATCTACTGAATGTCTTGACTGGGTTTTGGGAAGAATGCATCAGTCTCCATTCTCCACCTCTGATTCTCGCACTTCCTATCCCCTGACCTCTTTCATGCTGATGTCATGGGGCCCTGTTCTCATGACATCCTGGAGGGGGGGTATTGGTTTCTACATCCTTTGTCTTACGGATGATTTATCTCGCATGCAGTTGGTCTTACCTCTCTCCCAAAAGAGCGACGGGTGTTCCACTCTTGAGTCTTGGCTTCTCCAGGCTGAACTTGCTTGTGGTCGCCGCCTAGAAGTCTTTCGATGTGTTCGTGGCGGTGAGTCTTGGAACCCACTGCTTGATTCTTGTTTTCCCATCGGGTGTGTATGGAGGCCTTGGCTCCCTACACATCCCAACATAATGGGGTCTCTGAATGTTGGAATCAGATTGTTGTTAATGGTGTGCACACTCTCCTGAGTGCCTTTACAGTGCCTCCGCTATGGACCGTGTTCCCCACGGTCCTCTTCCTTGTCATGTCAACCCCTTTGAATGCTTCTTTGGTCGCCGGGCTGACTTGCATCTTGCTCGCATCTGAGGTTGCGCTGAGACCATCTGGCTTCCGGATGACCTGCGGGACGGCAAACTTAGTCCTTGTGCACACGTCTTCACCTTTCTTTACGTCTCCTTCATGTCCAAATCTTGGAACTTCTGGGACTCTGATTGGTCCCGAGTCATCGAATCCGGTGACGTTCTCTTCTTTGAGGTCGTCTTTCCTGGTGACCTGTATGCTGTTGCTCCACCCTCCTCTCTCTCCTTGCTCCGTCGGCTTGGGGGGGATGGCTCTATCTCAGCCTCTGATGTCGGGGGGACTCCTCCCTCCTCCGCTGGCACCGCTCCTCCTTGTCCTGTTGGTCCTCCTTCTGCTCATTCACCACCTGTCCCTTCCCTTGCCAGTGACTCTCCCAGATTATTTTCCCCGTGGCTCACCAATCTGTCCTGTCCACAGATTCATTGCTGGTCTCAATGTCCTCTGCTTCCTCTTAGCGGACACCTGTCAGTGCCTTGAATTAGTCTCTTGTGCATTCCACTCCCGGCTCACCTCCTACGTCTGCCCCGCAGACCCGAGAATCTGCTGATACCTCTGAGTCACTTCCTAAGTCTCAAATACCTCCTCTCAACCCTGAGCCATATACACACAGAGGGACACTTTGTGCTCTCCCTCAACACTCTGTATCTCAGTCTTCTCAACCCCCTGAGAATCGCACTTGCTCCAATGCATCGGCCTCTGCGGCTGGCTCTACCAGACCTACTGCCCTTGAGCTCCTCCTCCACACAGTGGCATTGGGCAATAGTGTTTGTGAAGCTTGTGAGGCCATAGATGCCTCCCTCTGGGATATATCCATGTATGAAGAGCTACTTGTACTCCATGCGCATGATGTACATGATCCTGTGGATCTTCCTCCTGGTCGGAAGGCTGTCTCTGCATGCTGGGTGTTTTGGTGCAAGCTGAATCCTAACAGCACGGTTGTTAGCTACAAGGCATGCCTAATGGATAGAGGGTTCTCTCATATCCCTTGTATTTCATTTTATGAGACCTTTGCACAAATAGAGCGCCACACCACTGCTCATGCTCTCCTCAATTCAGTTTTGCACCATGGCTGGCAGCTCAGATAGATGGGTGTGAACAATGCATTCTTACATGGCATGTTGGATGAGGAAATCTGGATGGTGCAGCCGCCTAGCTTTATGGATGGCACCAGCAACGTCTAGCGACTTCTCAAGCCCTTGCAGGGACTGAAGCAGTCATTCCGCTGCTAGAACACTGAGATGATTTCCACCCTTGGATCCCATCGCAGTGTTGTGGAACCTGCTTTTTCTCTCGGTCCTCTATCATCTACTCTTGTTGGCTTTCTTTTCTACATTATTTATAATCTCATTAATCCTCCCTGTCCCTCTGTTGTCCAGTTGGCCATGTCTCTTGATTATTTTTCTTTCAAGGTGAAGAACCTTGTTCTTGCTAGATTCTTCAAAGGCATGGAGCTCAAGCGGAACTGGCCAAAGTGCACGCTACATGTGCATCAAGCAGCCTACATCTAAAGCCTAGGTGAGCGCTTTGCTTCTCTACTAGCTTTGGTTCTGCATGCAAAGATTCTTGTGACCCCCTCCAGTCAGAGACAGCTGAATTTGCCTAGCGTGTCACAGCTGTGGAGGGGTTAATTTATGTGAAAGACTACCTCCATGTCATTGGCTCGCTTACAAACCTGGCCATGTCGACACATGCTGATATCACATTCGCTTTCAACTATTTTGCACATTTCTCCGAGTGTGCACGTCGGAACAGCTCAGACTCGCACTTTGTGTCATTCAGCATGCGCTCATCACAACACAATTAGGGATGTTTTCTAGAAAAAAACCCTCAGTAGTTGTTGACGGCTACAGAGATGGCAACTGGGCGCATGACACTGATGCTCACAGCTGATCTGGACACATCTTCTTGGTGGGCGGCACTGTTGCATCCTGGAAGAATGGCAAGCAGGAATGTGTTGCAAGGAGCTCCAGAAAGGCCGAGAACCTCACTCTCCTATCGGTTACATATGCGAGAGTTTGGCTATGTATCCTGTTGTAACAAGAGAGGTATCACGTGTTCCTATTCATTGCATCACCCTGCGCTGCGACAAGCAAAGCACAAAGGCCATAACTGAAGATCACGCACCAAATACATCAATGTTGAGAACCATCTTCTTTATGATTGTATTTTTTCTGGTGCTGTGAAGGCCATCTGGGTCCACACACAGTCACAGTGTGCAGACAGATTGACAAAAGCACGTAGCTCAGGCATGTTCAAGTTTGTCGTTCATGTCGTTATTCTGACCCGCATACCAAATGCACCTGACAAATCTCCACCTCAAGTGTGATGTGTGGTTCAAGCTTGCTTCACCGTGTGTGCCAAGAAGCTATCTGCCCGTCTCCTACCTTGTAATCTTCGTGGTTCTAAGTGAAGTATGAGCTTGCATGGTTTCCAAGGCATCACTTGCGCTCTAATTCCTCACTCTCTCCCCCTTGTTCTTTCCACTTATTACAGGTTGGAGAATCCCCCTGCGCAGAAAGAGAACCATCTGTGCCCCAATACTGCGGGGCAAGTTTCTGCATAAACATAAAACCCTGATTCCAGAATGGAGTACAGGATAAGGTTTACACCTGGTTTTCATTGAACACAAGAGGGTTTTCATGCTGAGTGAAAAAAAAGGGGTTGAAAATGATGTTATTGATCAACCACGATCAAGTGATAACCCATTTTGTTCTTTTTCATTCTGCGATGGCTCCACCCACGCAAAATAGAAAGACCACTAAATCATAGGAAATAATAAGTTGTTACAAGGAGTTTACGTGAATACTGATCATGACTTAATAGCAGTTATCATGAGGAGCAATTTCCTCATGACGAGCGCCAACGGGCAGCGACCTTAATCGCTGTCCGTTCATCTTTTTTTAAGTGGATTTGTGGTTGCAATTTTGTGTCAACGTTGTAGGCAGAACTTTGTTTCATCCTCAAGGAGGATAACCTCTAGGTGCAGGCTTCCAAACAAAAAATAGCTAGAACCTGGCTACTCAGTTGTCCAAATGACAAACCAAAAATAGCACCAGCTGAATAAATGAAAGCCCAACATGACTAATGTAAAAGAAGCAAGGACAATGCGACTGAGGAAACGGCCCCCAGGATCTGGTCATCCAGAAAAAACCATTGAGCACGTGAGTACATGCCAACTGAGGCTCATTCTGTTAAATTGGCCATCAAATGGCATGTCATCTCAAGGAATGAGTAGCAACAAGTCCGCATGTTTTTGTGACTGACTCATTAACACTCCTCCATGACACTCAGAAAGAAGCCGCCACAAGACAGCAAGGGTCAAAGGATGATGGTGACAAGAGTAAACTAGGGAGAGCACACGAGAGAGCCACAAAAGAGACATGGAGAAAGAAAAAGGGAGCAAAGCAAGTAGTGCTTCAATCACCCTGGAGCAGAACCGTGGATTCCAACAGTGCGCATAGTAAACTTGAACTTTCTACTTTATAGTGCTTTGGTGACAACGTCTATCCATTGTTGCCGCATGTCAACACCAACGACACAAAATTCATCAATCACAAACTGATCTTGCACAAATTGATGCTCGATGTTAACGTGGCTTTGTGTGTATGTGGCACATGCCATCATACCCGGTGATGCGGCATATGCTCTCATTGTCACAGCGGATGTTCATGCTTCGAATGGACTGGTGAAGCTGCTACATGAGACAATACAACCTGATTCTCTCACAAAGCCTAGTGACAGAGGCGACGTTCTCTGACCCTTCTGAGCTGAATTCTACACAATCATGCCTCCCACTCTTCCATGAAACCGTAGTGCCTCCGACAAGAAACAATTAGCCTGAGAGGCTAGGTGCATCGTGATCCCAGGCCCAATTATTTCCAGTGTATCCTTCAACAATGATTAAGAGTTGTACCTGAAAACTATAATCCAAATTTGGGATGGACACCACGTATAGAACAATGCATAGTGCAACCTCCAGGTGGAATCAACGTGGATGCTGTGAGAACTACAAGAAGAGAATGTTGACCCGTGGTTCCGAGGTGACCCTATAACCGCGGCATCGGCACCACGGTCCACATCGACGAAATGTGCGGTGGTGTTTCAACTCTCTGGACTCAAAGCATGTGAGCGGCTGACATCCTTCATCCCTGATTGGCCTGGCACAGGCATATCAGGGACGACCACATGAATCTTTGCCGACCACATCCACTGACCACCGCGGAACAGGCAGCGGCTGCTGGAAGTTTGTGTACATTTTTCCAAGGAGATAGTGCATTCAGTATTTCATGCAAAACTTGTGTGGGAATCATATGGGTTTGCGAGAATTTTGCAACCTTATGTTGAACAGGATGTGATGTGTCACTAGATTTGAAATTAGAAAAGATGGGAACACGATTAGTCCCCTCCCCTACCCAAAAATATCTGAGGTTCCAGGATGGCTATTGTGAGAGGGAATCAACCCGATGTGCCGGGGTGGGCATCCATGTGCTGGGGTTCGAGGTGGCCGGTTCGGAGCAAAGGCAGCACCCATACGAGTCATGATCTCAAGGAGCATGATTGACCCAATGACTCGGAGGTATACAGTGACATTGAAACGCTCTCCCAGAAGCCTCTGCCCAGGAGGTATGGTTAATGGGGTTCTTTTTGTACACTGTTAATTGGGTGTATAGTTCATGTGGGGTGCTATGAAGGTTCCATGAAGTGACCAACAAGGGTAAGGGGTTTGGGAGGGGGGGGGATGTGCCAAGTGTATGAGAGGAGTGTATGGGAGGATGGTTGCGGGTTACACACTAGTGTATTGTGCAGAAATTCAGGTTCGTTGATGGATGTGGGGAGAGGGGGGGGGGGGGACATGTGCCAAGTGAATGAGAGGAGTGTATGGGAGGATGGTTGCGGGTTACACACTAGTGTATGTAGGGAGTATATGGGAGAGGTGTGCTAAATGTGAACTAGTGTAAAATGTTGTGATTCACATGTACAAATGACTGAGGGGAGTGGGGAGGAGGGGGGGAGGGGGGTCTATATGGTGAGTGTATAGGGGGAGTGTATGGGGTGATGGGTGCTAAATGTACACTAGTGTATAATGTTATGATTCAGATGTGAAGGTGAATGTGGGGGGCGGGGGGGGGGGGAACATGTGCCAAGTGTATGAGAGGGGTGTATGGGAGGATGGTTGCGGGTTACACACTAGTGTATGTAGGGAGTATATGGGAGAGGTGTGCTAAATGTGAACTAGTGTAAAATGTTGTGATTCACATGTACAAATGACTGAGGGGAGTGGGGAGGAGGGGGGGAGGGGGGTCTATATGGTGAGTGTATAGGGGGAGTGTATGGGGTGATGGGTGCTAAATGTACACTAGTGTATAATGTTATGATTCAGATGTGAAGGTGAATGTGGGGGGCGGGGGGGGGGGGAACATGTGCCAAGTGTATGAGAGGGGTGTATGGGAGGATGGTTGCGGGTTATACACTAGTGTATAATGCTATGATTCAGATGTGAAGGTGAATGTGGGGGGAGGGGGGGGGGTTGTATGTGGTGAGTGTATGGGGAGAGTGTATATGGAGATGGGTGCTAAATGTACAATAGTGTATAATGTTGTGATTCACATGTGCAAGTGAATGTGGGGAGTTCCCTGCGTGTGTACTCTTCCAGGAAGGTGCTTCCTTGTTTTTTTTTTTTGGGAAGGTGGGAGTATGTTGTTTCCAGGAAGGTGATTCCCTGTGTGTGTGCTCTTCTTAGAAATTCATGGAAAAGTAAGTAGTTTCCAGGAAAGTGCTTCGCTGTGTTTTTGTTTTTTTCAGGAAGGTGCATGTCCGTGTCTGTGTGTTTCCATGAATGTAGTTTTTTGTGTATGTATGTTTCCGTGATATTGCTTACTGGTATATGTGTGTTTCCAGGAAGTTTCCTCCTGGTGTACATGTGTTTCCAGAAATTTACCTTCTGGTGTAGGTGTGTTTCCAGAAAGTTGCCTTCTGGTGTCCTTGTTTCCCGGAAGTATCCATCATGTGCCGTGCACGTTGTACACTAGGAAATGAGTGTACATTCTGAGGGTGATTGGTCATAAATGCTGCCCAGTGGGCATTGCAGACATAAATGAAGAGGGGACTGTGGCTAGTAGGTCAGCGAAACATGCAAACAGCTTCCTAACATAACCAGCCTGAAGCACATGGAGAAAACAATGCTGTTTTTAACGCTCAACATCCACACCCAGGAAGGCACATGCTGGATCAACATTCTTCTTCTTTTACAAAGACACAGGAGAACCTTTAAAGCTTGGCAATTCAGAAGATATGGGGACACAATCAACGGAACTTACACATGGATCAGGACAATGGAAAAGGGCATACGTTGCAAACTCACAAACAGAATTGGGTCATCAGGGTTGCAAAGATACCCTCCTCACCCTAAAGGACCAAGGATCTCAAGGTTCAAACTGCAAGGAGGGTGCCTTAACCTGTACAAGGACTTTCAGAGGCAACTGACTTAGTTAGTGTCATTCTGGAACCATGGAGGTAACCAGATTACATGTTGTATAGACGTTTTCAATGTAAAAAGTTGTTTTCCCCATCAAGTCCTATATGTGACCAATTACCTCACCCCTGAAAGTGTGTATCAACAGTGTATTGGGAAGTGAACGAACTAGTGAACATGGACTGTTTGCAGAAACTGCTAAACATCATATAGAGCCCACTATAGTTTCCATTCTATACAAGGAATGTACATCTGGAATTTGCTGGCATGCACTCATGTAGAAGTTTTGTGAAACATTTTTGCATGTAAAAATACACTTTTTGATACACTGATCGTCAAGTGTGTGAATTTGGGGTGATTAACCATAACTCTATCCCGGTCCCAAAGTGTTGTGTTCAGAGCAGAGTGGGCTTGATGCATAGTTTTTCACTCAAATTGAAGAGAATGTTTGCCACTGGAAATGAGTTTTTGGGTGACTAAGTGCCTCGCACAGTCTGACTAGACTCAACAGCAGTGGAATATTTGTGGAACTCATCAGTTTTGATGGAAAATCTGGGAATAGTGTTAGGCTGCGCCACAGCCATTTCTAGATGGAAGCAGGAGGAGCGGACGGTGTAGGGCAAACAAAATGACAATGGACGGCACAGGCAGACCGTATAGGCCTTGCAAGATAAGCTAGAGAACTCCGACTGGCACGTGAGGCATATTGAGGTGCAGGTTGCAATGGCCTATGGCAACCGCCAGGCGCTCGAATGAACGATGGAGATTCTGATGGTTGCAAGGGTACAAAGGGTATCACGAAAAGAAATGCAGGCAATAATTCTAGTATTGGCTGTGATGCAACAACCTATGATGCATCAATGGCAGGGGTGTACGTAGGCAATGTCATAAATGCTTTAAAATATGATGCAGGAAGCCATGCAGATGAAAATTCAGGCACGGCCGGAGATGATGTAGGAAATGACGAGGATACTATACTATAGGACACATACACGTACACATACACATACACATACACATACACATACACATACACATATACATATACATATACATATACATATACATATACATATACATATACATATACATATACATATACATATACATA
>SZWC01005557.1:26237-28798 GCA_023375785.1 Penium margaritaceum
CTAAGGCCCCGCCGTCGTGAACGCTAAGGCACCGCCCCCATGAACACTAAGGCACCGCCGCCGCCACCGTGAACGCTACGGCATTGCCGTCGTGAACGCTAAGGCACCGCCCCCATGAACGCTAAGGCACCGCCGCCGTCACCGCTAAGGCACCGCCGCCGTCACTGCTAAGGCCCCGCCGTCGTGAACGCTAAGGCACCGCCCCCGTGAACGCTAAGGCACCGCCGCCGCCGCCGTGAACGCTACGGCATCGTCGTCGTGAACGCTAAGGCACCGCCCCCGTGAACGCTATAGCACCGCCGCCGTCACCGCTAAGGCAAGGCGCCGCTGCAAGAAGGCGCCGCTGCGGCCCCTGCAAGAAGTGGGCCCCGCCACTGCAAGGCGTCCTTGCCGCCGCTGCAAGAAATCGTCGCCGCCGCAGCAAGAACTCGCCGCCGCAGCTGCGAGGAGTTGCCACCGCCGCGAACGCTAAGGCAAGAGGCCCCTGCAAGAAGGCACCGCTGCAAGGAGTCCTTGCCGCCGCTGCAAGAAATTGCCGCCGCCTGTGCAAGAAATCACCGCCGCCGCAAGTGCGAGGGTCGGTGAGTGCTCAGCGTACCTGCACATGCTGAAACCTGGTATGGTGTTTTCTCCTGCCCACATTTTTTCCTGAACTACGAATAGCATTTGTGTCCCGTTTTGCAGCGAGTGTCGCAGACACCAGACTCCCTGCTCTGATGGACGGGCCAATGTGGGCTTCTGTGACTCCTTATGAGGACCCTAACCCTGATGCTGGTACCGCTGGTATCCCTCGTAGTGTTTCCGCCGCCGCCGGCGAGGTTCCTCGAGCGGCACCCGCTGCTGCTGCTGCCCCTGTGCCACATGTCCGCCTCCTGCACATCGATGGTGGCCCGGGCGGTGGCCGTCTTCCCCCTGCTCCTGCCCCTGCTCCTGTCCCTCCCCCTACTCCTGTTCCTTCGGGTGCCCCTGCTCCTGCTCCTGCCCCTGCACCTGCCCCAGCTCCTGCTCCTGCTCCTGCTCCAGCCCCTGCCCCTGCTCCTGCTCCTGCCCCTGCCCCTGCTCCTGCTCCAGCTCCTGCCTCTGCCCTTGCCCCTGTTGCTGCAGGTGCCCCTGCCCCTGCCCCTGCCGCTGCCCCTGACTCTGGCTCTGCTCGTGCGGGAGCGGACCGTCAGCAGCTGCTGGCAACCGTGCTGATGCGGTGGGCATCCGCCGTGAACAAGCAGCTCTCTGCGAATGCTCCTGCTACTGCTCCTGCGCGTGCTCCGGCTCCTGCTCTGGCGCATGCTCCTGCTCCTGCTTCTGCTCCTGCTCCTGCTCCTGCACCTCCTGCTCCTGCTCCTAGTTCTGCTCCTGCTCCTGCACCTCCTGCTCCCCCTGCCTCTGCCGCTGCTCCTCCTGCACCCGCTCCTGTCCCTGCCCCTGTCCCTGCCCCTGTCCCTGCCCCGTCCGTTGCCCTTGCTCGTCCACGTCGTTTCAGTGCTCGTATGCGTGCACGTGCTGTCGTCGGGACTGGCGGCGTCGCCGTCCCTTCACCTGTCCCTACCCTGATCCTTGCTCTGGTTGCCACCACTGCGTATGCCGGCGCTACTATGGGTCGTAAGAGAAAGCGGTAGGGGCGGAGAAAGTGCCTGCTCGGAAACAGGATAGTTCATTTCTGTTCATTGTGTATATAGTCTTAAACTTCAGGAATTTCAGTTTGGTTGACGAATTGAATCATATGGGTATGCAAGAAACAAGGACAGAAACTGAAACCTAGTCGTGGAATGCAATAGCAGTAGCGGCTGAAATGTAACAGGTGGTTTTCACATGCCCTGCAGCATTGCCTTTCATATATTACACTGTGCACTGAGTTATGCAGCAATGGCATCGGACCCAACGAAACAAATCGAGGTGGAGACCGTGGCAGACAAGCCAAGCTCGGCTGCCACCGCAGTGACATTCAGAAAGCAGCCCGTCCCCACCAACCCCGGGCCTCCTGCTGATACTGCCCATGCCAAGATTGTTGGTCCTGTTTGGGCTTCGACTGGCCATGCCCGTACTGCTGCTCGCTACGGCCCCTCCGGCCGCAACCGGAAGCGCCAGGAGAAGGAAAAGAAGTCTTCCAAGAAGTTTGCTGCCAAGTTTTCGAAGGTGCCGGCGGCGCATCGAAGGGAGGGGCAGAGACCAACGCGCGTGTTTTTTTAAGATAGGCTGTCTGATGAAGACAGTGACCTACAGGAAATCAGAGCTGTCACAAGCTGTGTGGGAACCTGCTGTACTCAGGTGATGTCTGATTGTGACGCGTCGGATCCAATTGTATGAAGGTTCTTCCCATGTGCATTGTCATCCTTGTTGATTACGCTTGATGTTCAATGTGATCAAATGATGGCGACACCTTTGCGACGAACGTTTAATCTGTCCACCCGTGGGCACATATGGGAAGATACGCACCTCTTCCGGTGGTGTGTTCGCTCAATGGCGGATGTAGGTCATGGGACTGCGCTGGCAAACCGCGGCTGCTGGCCCCGTTCTTCAATGCATCGGTGGCGCCATGAACCGTCTGTAAAAGCCCTAGTTTCTGT
>SZWC01005557.1:44626-57497 GCA_023375785.1 Penium margaritaceum
AATGATAGTTTCAGATTGTCCAATTTCTGCAGGTCTACGTTTTGAGCTACATGTGTCGGCTTTTGAAGCTATAGTTGACGAAATCGAAGGCGTCGCAGATAAGTGGGTACTTGGCTATGGTGTGCACAGTATTTGGCCGATGGCAGCAGTTTTCGGATACCTCTTGTTTGTACCATCATGTGAAATTTCAAGTATACTAGTTTGTGACGGTTAGCAGTGTAAACTGTTGGTTTAGCCGAAGAGTTCAAATTAGTTACAGTTCAACTGAGCAATGTCATCATTAACGGTGGTGCATGCATGTGCACATGTAGTGGACGTGTGGTCGGGGATCGAACACATCCGACGCTAAGCATCAACCGTTTTGGACCGTCCGACATGAGATATCGCCATCGATGAGGTTTTGAACAGATTCATGCATCTGATGTGGACGTCATTGTTGTGGATCTCTTCTGTTCTGGTTACGAGAACAATGACTGTCCATGTCACAGCTAAGTACCTGTGTTTCTTATGAGACCGATGTTTTTGCACGACGGACCTCGTTCGAGCTGTTTTACGAGATCGATCGTGTCAACAGAGCAGCAAATATGTTGTACAATACACAATAGACCTCCCAAAGCCGTGTGGACGCCGTTTGCGAACAAATCTTCGTGTGCTGATTACGTGGCACCAATGCATTTGCAAGCAGCACGATGCAGGGAAGGAAGGACAATGCTCCGCATGTGGACATGCAGACGCGAACACGATAGACAGGTTTTGTTCCACGATGATCCACGCAGACCTCGGCATCGTACACGTGGCTTAGGTTGCGCGTTGACGTGGCGGATGAGAATCAATGGGATAATTCATTTATGTCGTCATTGATCGTTTATCGGTTTTCTCTACATGATTTTCTCAGATGGTCGCCATGTAGGGATCCTTTGATAGACAGGTTTTGTACCATGCACGAGAAATATGGGCAACATTAGATGTACGTATCCGACGGTTTGTGTGGGATGTCGATATTTCTACATGTAATTGTCAGATGATCGCCATGTACGGACTCTTCGAAAGACAGGTTTTGTTCAATGCGCAAGAATAGCGAGCACCGTTAGATGTGGTTATCGGACGGCGAATGTGGGGTAAAGTTTTTTAAAGACGGGAATCGCTACCCTCGATTGAAAGTCGCCACTAAATAACAGTTTCAGATTGTCCAATTTCTGCAGCTCGACGTTTGGAGCTACATGTGTCGACTTTTCAACCTATAGTTGGCCAAATCGTCTGCGTCATAGATAAGTGGGTAATTGGCTATTATGTCCACAGTATTTGGGTGATACCAGCAGTTTCCGGATACCTCTTGTTTGTACCAACATGTGAAATTTCAAGTATACTAGTTTGTGAGGTTGGTCGTGTAAACTGTTGGTTTAGCCAAAGAGTTCAAATCTGTTCCAGTTCAACTTAGCAATGTCGTCATTGACGGTGGTGCATGCATGTGGACATGCAGGGGACGTGTGGTCGGGGATCGAACACATCCGACGCTAAGCCGCAATCGTTTTGGACCGTCCGACATGAGATATCACCGATCGATCTGGTTTCGAACAGATTCATGCGTTCGATCTAGACGACGTAATGGATCTCTTTTGTTCTGGTTACGAGAACAATGACTGTCCATGTCACAGTTGACTACCTGCGTTACTTACGAGTCCGATGTTCTCGCACGACGGACCTCGTTCGAGCTGTTTTACGACATCGATGACGTGTCCACGAGAGCAGTAAATCTGCCTTACAATACAAAATAGACCTCCCAACGCCGTGTGGATGCCGTTTGCAAACTAATCTTCTTACGCTGATTACGTGGCACCAATGCATTTGAACGCAGCCCGATGCGCGGAAGGAAGGAAAATGCTCTGCATGTGGACATGCAGACGTGAAAGACACGATAGAACTCTGGACATGGTCCACGCAGACCTCGGAATCGTACACGTGGCTTACGTTGCGCGTTGACGTGGCGGATAGAAATCAATGGGGATAATGCATTTCTATCCTCATCGATCGTGCCTTGATTTTTTGTTCGTGTTCGTTTCAGATGGTCGCCATGTAGGGACTCTTCGATAGTCAGGTTTTGTACCATGCGCGAGAAAAACGGGCACCGTTAGATGTACGTATCCGACGGTGAGCGTGGGGTGTCCATTTTTTCTAGAAGTATTTCCCAGATTCTCAGATGGCCGTCATTTACGCACTCTTCGATAGACAGATTTTGTTCAATGCGAAAAAATAACGGGAACCGCTAGACGTGGTTATCGGACGGTAGACGTGGGGTGACATTTTTCTGAGACGGGGATTGCTACCCTCGATTGCAATGCCACTAAGTAATAGTTTCAGATCGGTCAGTTTCCGCAGCTTGTCGGTTCGAGCTACATGTTTCGGCTTTTGAACCTATAGCTGATGGAATCGAATGCATCATAGAAAAGTGGGTATCTGGCTATGGTGCGCACAGTATTTGGCTGATGGTAGCAGTTTTCGGATACCTCTTGTTTGTACCATCATGTCAAATTGCAACTATACTAGTTTGTGACAATTGGTCGTGTAAACTGTTGGTTTAGCCGAGAAGTTCA
Organism: Penium margaritaceum; assembly: GCA_023375785.1. Classification (NCBI taxonomy): domain Eukaryota; kingdom Viridiplantae; phylum Streptophyta; class Zygnematophyceae; order Desmidiales; family Peniaceae; genus Penium; species Penium margaritaceum. The sequence continues at coordinate 47,218 of SZWC01005557.1, forward strand.
AATGTGTTCCGGTTGAACTGAGCAATGTCGTCATTGACTGTGGTGCATGCATGTGCACATGTAGTGGACGTGTGGTCGGGGATCGAACACATCCGACGCTAAGCGTCAATCGTTTTGGACCGTCCAACATGAGATATTGCCCATCGATCTGGTTTCGAATAGATTCATTCGTCCGATGTGGACGACGTAATGTATCTCTTCTGTTCTGGTCACAAGAACAATGACTGTCCATGTCACAGCTGACCACCTGCATTATTAACGAGTTCGATGTTTTCACTCAACGGACCTCGTTCAAGCTATTTTACGAGATCAGTGACGTGTCCACAATGTTTCAGCCGATAAGGTCGCATTCTCGACACCAGACATCAATTCATCTTGTACATAACGTGATTTCACCTGAGTTGACAATGAAGAACTTCCACGCAGTGAATACAAGACCGACCACGTGTTTGTTGGGGTTGCGTCCTCGTCCCCCGGCTACAAGAAGTCTACCGTGTAACCAACGTGATAGATTAGTCGCTTGCAGAATCAAATCATGTACACATGGCAGTCGCATGCCTTGCGCGTTGACGTGGCGGATAAGCATGAATCTAAAGATAACATGAGAGAATGGATAAAACACCTTCAAGGGTACCGATGTCATGCAAAAGCTATTTCCGCTCCAAGCATTATGTTTGTACCATCGCAACGGTTTATATATGTTATTGTGGTTGTTAATTCATAGTGACCGATCGGACGGTGGTCGTCCGATGGGACAGTGGTCGTCTGATCGGACGGTGGTCGTCCGATGTACATGCACTGAATAGCTCTTGAACACTTGGGACGTCCGACAATGTGATCGGACGGTGGTCTTCTAGCGAAGTTGTTTTTGCACAATGAACGGGCACAGTTATTCTCTATGGTTGTCCCTACTCGCGAAAGAAGTCGGTACTCAATAAATTTCAAAGTTGCCGATGAGCAGGAAATGCAGGTTGACGCTTCGAAATGTACGTCGGACTTTGAAAGCTATAGTTGATCGCTACAGATATAAGTGGGTAGAAAGCGATCGTATGTATTGCATGCGGGCATTGGTAGGGTTTTTGGATGTTTCTTGTTGATGTTGCCATGTGGATACCACGTGGAAATGTATAAGTGTACACGTTTGTGATGGTTCGCGATGGGAACTGTGGGTTGAACGGAATAGACGAAAGATTTCAAGTTCCACTGAGCAATGTTGTTACTGACGGTGCATGAATGTGGACATAATTTGGTACGTGTGGTGCTCGAGGTCGGGGCTCGATCTCAAGCTTTGACAGTGAGGGTCAACTGTTTTCGTAACTTTCGATGAGAGACTTCGGCCATTGATCCGGTTCCGAACACTTTACGATTGATGACATGGATGTTTTCTGTTCTGGTGCCGATAGAGATGACTGTCCCTATGGTAGTTACACGCGGTTGGGTCCTGTTGGCAATTCTTACTCTCCTGTCCATTCGGGAACAAGCACGATGATACAATCAACGCCATCAACCTCCTTCTGGTTGTATACAAAAAGGATTGACTGTCCACGTTAACGTTGACGGCGATGTTCACATAGCGCATCCTACGCGAGCAGGTTATTCCCTTCGTTCTCGCCGAGGCCAGTTGGCGCGTTGAATTCGGCAATGCCCTGTTGTTTTTGGTGCGAGATTCATGCAAGGGTGTTCCTCTACCAGCCTCGGTTTGGTTCGCGAAAGGGCCTCGAAGTGTGCACAATATGTAATTTCGCTTTTCGTTATGCTCGCGGTTGTTTTTCCCGACAATTGGTGAAGTTGGTCGTTGGTGAAGTTTTGTGAATTTTCGGTGAAAACTTCTTTGTCGCTAGCGCGAACGTCGCAGGTGCAGACGTCATTCCAAACAAGATGATGGTTCGATTGTTGATCGCGCATGCATCAGCAAGCTCTGTCCGCGATACGGCAGTTGCACAAGACAAAGCACACAGTGCAGTTACAGCTCTGTCCACGTCAGTGTCGCCAACAGGCACGTGTGGGGGCAGATGTTGGTACCAATGTTACGTGCTCATGTCTCCGTGGAGGACAAGGCACGCGCGACATTTTGCCGTCTTTTCGCTACAAGACAGGGCCCGCACCATCCCTGTCTCTCGTTTGTTCTACGTCTCCTAGTCGCCCAAATCCGCAGCCGTCAGTTCTCCTCAAGATTCGCGGAGACGTCGTGACGGGGGAGTCCGGCAACTAGACCTCCCCAGCAATCAAACTTCACGAGAAAGAAGCACTTGCATATCTACCTTTTCCGCCGAAACATATCAAACGCACTTTTAGGGCAACAGTTGGAGAGCGAAGACAGCGTGGCAGTTTTTAAAAATCGACAGATAGGAACAAAACGAAGAGATCGGCCAATTTCATTACGTCGTAACGAAGGCGATCTTGTAAACACGATACGAACGAGACTTCCGCCCCTGGTCGTTTAGGCGGGGGTCTCACGCTATCAGATGGGGTTTTAAAAAGTCACGGGAGCGACAATGTTTCATCGGACGGCTTTGAGGGGGCGCATTCCCTGCAATTGCGGTGACATCAGCCACAGATAGGCCGTTCTATGAAAATTTGTCGCCCCAGCGCGTTTTTTTTCTCCTTTTGATGGCGTGTGACCCCGGCCTTACTTGGGGAATTTCTCCAGTTCGTTTATTTAAGACAACGATGCTGTAATGAACGACCTCGATTTCTTTTGACGGTATTGTACGAGGAAGATCTACAGGTGACGTAAGAAACGAGAGGCAAAACTCTCGAGGAGGTTGCTCCGCAGTTTCCCAGGTCACTTGGCCGGTTGCAGATGTCGGTACCTATGTTACATGCTCGTCTCCTGCCTTTGCGGTTCGCGCGCGGTAGGGCAGTTGAGCGCGAAATTTGTGCGGCTCCATTTCCCGGATCTGTTTTTGCTCCGACACAGGTAAGCTGTGCGTGGATCCGTCTGACATGGCAGCGATGTCGACTCCCTCCACAACATCTTTTAGCTTATGATGTATGGGGCTCGGCAGGAGAGTTTTGCTGCCGTCACCTGGAAACGACCACAGAATCTTTGTGCACCTTAACTTAAAATGCCATCTTGTCCTCCAGGAATGGACAAGACTGTGTCCCTCGAAGCGCAAAACCCCTGTCATCCCTTTCGTCGTCGTGGGTTGTTTCTCGATGTTCAAGGGCATGGGACCACGAGAGGTCACAAGTTCCGACAACGTTAACTGCAGCACGATCAACCGAATGGATGCAGCCTGCGCGAATGAGCCGTTGTATGAGCGCGAAAACGCGCCACCGCAATAAAGCAGCAAGTTTGGAAGGCAACCGCTACGGCAATCCGTTACCCGTCATTTTGTCGAATACGACCTCATACCGCATCGACGCAGGAATGGTCCGGATCCATAGCTTAGGTCGTCGGAGTGTGGGGTAGCCACCTACTGGAGTAGGTGGCGGCGGTTTGCGACCCGCTGAGTGATCGTCCCGCCACCTCCCTACAACACCTTTCCCGAGGTTCGTATTCATTACCAGCAGCTGCGCGAGAAACCGCAGCATCAGCCGCACCTGCAGCGTCTGCACGACGACCACCACCACGTCCACCACCGCCAGCAGCAGCAGCAGCAGCAGCAGCGGCAGCAGGCATTAGCAGCCACCATGAAGTACTTTATTACGGGGGGCGGAGGCTTCATAGGGTCGAAGCTAGTGCGGCAGCTCACGGTGGCGGGGCATGAGTGCGTAGTGCTGAGCCGCTTCCCCGACGGCGTGCGCAGAAGCAACAAGGAGCTGGCGGACAACCCCAAGGTGACGCTGGTGCAGGGCGATGTCACCGACAAGGAGAGCATGCGCAAGGTCATGGAAGGGTGCGACGGCGTGTTCCACCTGGCCGCGTGGTTCAAGGTTGGCGCGCCCCGCAACGAGACGCCGCTGGCGGAGAAGACGAACCCGGGCGGTACGCGCAACGTGTGCGAACTCATGCTCGAACTCAACATCCCCAAAGGCGTGTACACGTCAACGCTGGCGATAAACTCCGACACGAAGGGCGAGATGGTGGACGAGACGTACAAGTTCAACGGCACACACCTGTCTGTGTACGACAGGACGAAGTGGGAGGCCCACTGGGAGGTGGTGGAGCCGATGGTGAAGGAGAAGAAGCTGCCAATGGTGACGGTGATGCCAGGCCCTGTGTATGGGCCGGGTGACTCAGGTCCCATCCACGAGATTTTCGCAAGATCTCTCACGGGCGGAATGGCCGCAATGCCCGCCGGCACTGTGTTCTGCTGGGCGCACGTGGAGGACGTGGCGCGTGCCCTCGTGCTTGCCATGGACAAGGGAGTGGCGGGCGAGACATACATTGTTTGTGGGCCTCGTGGATCGTTCGTCGACGTGATGGCAAAGTGTTCTCAGCTCAGCGGCGTGAAGCTACCCACCACAATTCTGTCACCAGGCTTCATGCGCACCATGGCTGCCATCGCCACGCCAGTCTCGTACCTTGTAACGCTGCCCGCTGACATGCAGCCTGAGATGCTGCGGTGCATGGCTGGCACCACTTACATTGGAAAGAACGACAAGGCAAGGAAGGAGCTGGGGTATGAACCGCGCTCGCTGGAAGAAGGTCTGAAGAATTTGGTTGACTACGAGATGAAGAAGCTTCGGATCAAGCCCCCTGCTGATGCTGGTGCCACATTCTCTAGTTGACTGGAGACAATGTGGCAGCAGCGTTCGCTGGTGCAGCTGCAGGAGGGCTGGTGGCCCTTGCATTAGTAACCTCTTAGTAGGAGATTGACGGGTGCTTGTAAGATTGTCGGAAATTGGACCAACGCTGAAAGTAAAAGGTAGCAATAGGCTCGGCTGCAAAGGTGCAGTGCTGGTCACTCTTGACTCAAAGGAAACGGCAGACGAGACTGTGGCTCGGGCAAATCTTACAGGATTCAAAAGGTATTTCAGCGTGAAAGCCTCTGTTGTGTTCAAACAGATGTTTAGGCACACGTGATGCCGTACGCGGTGAGGTTCTCCAAACGATAGTGCGGCTTGGAAATATCTCACATTTGGAGACACTTACATCAACGCAAGAGTGTGCTTCCCGAGTCGCCTCTGTAGGCAACTCGGGAACTGCACTGCAACTGAGAGTGCGACTTGATGGAGGGGCTCTAAATGAGCGTGCGATTCGGGTAAAAATACTGTTTGGAGGACCTTAGTGCATGGGACGTATCAAGGCTCAACGTTGACGTAATCTACGAGCGACTTGAGAAAGAATCCCGTTTGCCTCTCAAGGGCCTTGAAGTATGTTGCCATGCCAACTGTCCGTACACCTTTCTTTTCTTTGTCACTCGTTTTGTGTTCTCGGAGCCACAAAAGAAAAGATGGGAGTCCCTCCCTGTGGCGGGTTTCTTTTGTTTCAAGCGACTACCACTTTAGCTGCTGCTGAGGCTGCTCTTGCTATTGATGCTGCTGCTGCTGATGCTGCTGCTGCTGCTGCTGCTGTTGCTGCTGCTGCTGCTGCTGCTACTGCTGGTGCTGCTGCAACTGCTGCTGCTCCTGTTGCTGCCGGTCCTGCTGCCGCTGCTCCTGCTCCTGCTGCTGCAGGTGGTGCTTCTCCTCTTGTTGCTGCTGCTGCTGCTGCTGCTGCTGCTGTTCCTACTGCTCCTGCTGCTCCTCTTGCTACTAAAGCTGCCTGCTAGTTGAAGCAGACACAATTGATTCACAGGAAAAGAAGCTTTGCATGGCTCAATGGTCACATCAGTTGTCTACAAGGAGAAGGCAGTGTCTATTACACTTCGGAGATTGAAGGAAGCTGGCAGATGGTAGGGTTAAGATATGTGAGTGGTGCTGGAGGAGATTGTAAACACGACGAGGGAAGACATAGGGCATGTAAAAAAGAAATGAAAATATGCAAAGCGTTTTTGGGTCATGAGACTCAACACTAAGAAGAGCCAACACAAGATGTCCCATCACATCTAGAAAATGTCAAAGAACATGATGTACCAAAGCGCATTCACGGAAAATGTTTTGAAGTAGATGAACTACATGCTCCAAATATGATTGTGGTTGTTTCCATGGCTAGTGTTTCGTGCGCAATATGGGCGATCCTATACATTAATAGAAGGGAGTTTTAGAGACAAATTTGCAGCAATGTATCATCTACAACTTTCCAAGTTAGGGTGGAATTCTCAAGCTTTTGTCCCTCCTATATTCATGCAGTGTAAATAGTCATGACAGTTTCGGTGTCAATTCAACCTTCGGTGTTCATAGTATGTCTAGGCACATGCATGCTTAGTTACAAATATGTGTCTTCCTTGACTTCCATGCTGATAACTCTTTTCAGGTTTATGCCCACTTTGTTCTCTTTCTTAGATACACCCTTTTAGTTTTTGGGAGAAAATGAATAGCATAATCATTCCACCTCCTCCTTTGAGGAAAAGAATCAGAGATGCTAAAGGGCAGACGCCCCCGAAGATGAGAAGAGGGGTGCATCTCAATAGCAAGCTACTCTGCATCATGGAAGCCATGCTCTACCCCCCAAGCACACAATACAACACACAATGTGGATGCTCAAACCGCAGTGACCCTGTATCCCACACGTCACTCTCCATGCCAGCTAAGTGATGGGTTTGGTGATGGGATGGAGAAACCCTCTCAACAACATTCTACGTAAGAGAGTACCATGCTGAGACATGTGTAGAGAAGACAAACCCTTTCTTGTAAGTATAAGAGTTGGAGTATATAATGAGCAGGTGAGAGGGTTACTTATGTCAAAAAATGCCCCTGCCATGGATACCGTTTGCCATTTTCCCGGTTCGACCGTTAGAGTGTGGTTGAAAGTCTGGTCTAATTGCAGATTTGAACTTCTTGGATTTTGCCATGCGGTTTCGAGCTTTCAGGTGCTCGATTTGGTCAAGAATTCAGAAAGTTAGCCCCCTTTCAAAGTTCGGGTGGTAGGCTCGTGGAATAGCTCCAACATCGGTGGTCAAGTTCGACTCCAATGAGGTCCAAAGTCAGTGTGGAGGCGGCAGCAGTGCCCCTCCAAAGTCAGTCCTGAGGAGATCCAAAGTCAGTGTGGAGGCAGCAGCAGTGCCCCTCCACCTCCATGTGGGAGGAGATCCAGAGACACACTGCAACTGTTGATTGATGGCCTGCAGTATTTTGGTGTGTGACACACACATGGGATTCTATGTTGCTCTTCTCTAGAAGTTTAGTCGGGTTCATTGGCAGAGGACCAGTGGACATCTGGCTGACAGGTTTAATCCACAAAACAGGACAGGTGGTTCGACTCCACCCATGGTGTGGATAGCAAGAGAGGGTTAGCTCGTTGCTCGCCAGCTTGCTGCTAGGTCTATGTGCACCGATCACCTCGCTGTCCCGTCACTTGTGACTTGTTTCCTGACTTGCGTGTGTGAGGCACTTCTTTGGTGCTGCACCTATCTTGGCTTCCACCACACACAATTAAATGCTAAGGGCACGATGGCTTCCTCTCGTGTCCCTGGAGTAGTTGCTTTCTGGAACTGTGGCTCCACCGGGCACTCTGCTCGTGTATTTCCTGCCCTGTCCCACGATCTCCGCCTCGCCCGTGCTATGCACGCTCACCAGGCGCGCACTTCCGGCACCTCGCCCTCGTCCTCGCCCTCGAGCTCCAGTGTCGCCACCCGCTCATCTGCCCCTGTCTCCGCCCAGGCCTACTCCACCATGAGGGTGTCGCCTCCTTTACCTCTTGCACGGTACCCATGGGGTTGGCCACTACTGTACGGTGCCCCTACGTATGCTGGACCACCTTCGTCCAGCATACGTAGGGGCTTCCAACACTGCACCTCGTGGTTACCTCCCTCCCTCCGCGCATTCCCCCCCCCCCCCCCCCCCCCCCNGTACCCATGGGGTTGGCCACTACTGTACGGTGCCCCTACGTATGCTGGACCACCTTCGTCCAGCATACGTAGGGGCTTCCAACACTGCACCTCGTGGTTACCTCCCTCCCTCCGCGCATTCCCCCCCCCCCCTTCCCCCCTGCGTCAGTTGATGATAATCGTGAGCGCGAGCTTGAGCAGCCCCTTCTTCAACTCCTTCGCCTGTACAATCAGGGAGGTGAGGGTGTTGCAACCCGGGCCAGAGGTCTTGTTTGTCAAACGGACAATGTCCTTCTTGGGGAAACCCCCGGTCACGTCCTAGGCTCCTTGTGTGGTTTTGTCCCGTGGTTTGAGCGCGGGCAGTCTGACTTTGTCCGTCTTTGTCTCTCGCTTTGTGATTCACCTGTTGTGTCTGCGTCCACCGTTGGTACTGTTAGGACCTCTGGTGTCCTACCTTCTGTTTGCGTCTCTCATGGCTTTTGGGTCCTCGACTCTGAGGCTACCCATCACATGACATCTGTCTGTTCCTCCTTTGTGTCGCTTGGCCATGTTGGTTCAGTTCGCTTCGTCCGCACTGGGTCCGGTCACTTGCTCCCCATGCAAGGTGTTGGCGCCGTGCGCCTTGTTGGTCCTAGTGGTGTGCCGTACTTGCCTGGCGTACTCTACATGCCTTCCTTGGAGCTCAGCCTGCTGTCGGTGCCATCCCTGGATGATCAGGGCATGGAATTCAGTGCTAGTTGTGTTGTTGGTACCGCTTGCGTTTGTCCCTCTGGCCGTGCTATCTTGCGTGGCATGAAGTGTGGCAAGCTCTATTGTGTGCCTTTGCAAGCCTCATCTGTCCTAGTGTCTGGCACTGCTCTCGCTCATGTTGCACCCTGTCTCTCTCCTAACCTGGTGCATCTCTTGCATCATCGCCTTGGTCATGTGCACATCAATGCCATTCACAAAATGATGCGCCTCGAGCCTGCTCTTCGTCTCTCTCCCTCTACCTTCCCTTCCCACTGTCCCACCGACTGTCTTGACTGTGCGCAAGGCAAAATGGATCGCTCGCCCTTTTCTTCCTCCGAGTCACGTTCCCTTCATCCCCTTGATCATGTTCATACGGATTTCATGGGCCCTTCACCCCATGGGCTATGCGCTGCTTGCCTTGAAACATGAGCGTACCCTGGACATGGTTGTCCCGAGTAGCGTTGCTGAATGTCACGCCATGTTGGCTACCACGCCCTTGCCGCCTGAACCAACCACAGTGTGTCAGGCGCGCACAGCCTCCAATGCTCAGCATTGGGAGGTGGCCATGCCTGATGAGCTAAACACTCTTGACGACCATGCTGTTTATGAGCTCTTCGATCTACCACGGGAAAGAAAGGCCATCAATGCCTATTGGGTATTTCGGCAAAAGTACGAACCCAACGGGGCATTTGACAACTACAGGGCAAGACTCACACCAAAGGGATTCTCCCAGGTCCCAGGCATCAATTTCAATGAGACATTTGCACCAGTCAGCTGTTACACAACAGCGAGGGCGATGCTGAACCTTGTGGCTCATTAGGACTGAGAGCTGGGACAGATGGAAGTGAACAACCTGTTCCTGCACAGGCATTTGGATGAAGAGATCTACATGGTCCAGCCTCCCAGATTCTCTCATGGTAAGGACCAAGTCTGGCGAGTGCGCAAGGCCCTCTATGGCCTGAAAAATTCACCTTGGTGTTGGAACCAAAAGATCACATCCACTCTTGAGAAATGCGGTTATTGATGCAGTACTGTTGATCCATTTCTCTTTGTCAACCCGCCATCTGTCCCATTTGTGGCTGTCCTTGTCTACATGGATGACTTACTGATAGCATCACCCAGACATGATGATGTCAAGTCAGTCAAAGAACTTTTGTAGTCCACGTGCAAGATGAAAGACCTTGGACCCACGCGAGTTTTCTTGGGCATGGAGCTTGAGGGCGATCACTCTCGCTGCACTCTTCACATACACGAGGCTGCATACGTTCAAAGCCTGGGGCATGCTTCGCCTCTATGCTTGTGAGGTATGGTTAATCAGGCTCATTTTGTAAACCATCACATGGGTGTATAGTTCACTATGATGATGTATGATGGTTACTTGAAGTTTCTGACATGCAGTGTTCCTCTGTGGTGAGTGTGTGGGGGGAGTGTATGTGGAGATGGTTGCTACATGCACACTGGTGTATAATATTCTTATTCAAATGTGCAAGTTAATGTTGAGAGGAGGGGGTTCTATATGGTGAGTACATGGAGGGAGTGTATGGGGAGATGGGGGATAAGTTTTCATTAGTGCATAATGTTGTGATTCAGATGTGTAAGTGAATGGGGGGGTAAGGTTGTATGTGGTGAGTGTATGGGTGGAGTGTATGTGGAGAAAGGTACTAAGTGTACACTAGCGTGTAATACTATGATTCATATGTGCAAGTAAGTGTAGGGGGGATGTAGGGGGGGGGG
>SZWC01005557.1:89071-117355 GCA_023375785.1 Penium margaritaceum
GACTCAGCGTTGGCGGCGAGAGAGGGAAAACACGACATCGGCCTGTGGCACCGCCGGCTCGGTCACCTCGGCTTTGGCGCCATCATCTCCATGCAGCAGATGGTCCGCGGCCTGGAGCTCAAGGGGGTGAAGCAGCCTGGTGCATTGGCTTGTGAGAGCTGCATTGAAGGGAAGCAAGCCCGCTCTCCTTTCACGGGGGAAGGAAAGGGCGCGACTGAGCTTCTCTCACTCGTTCACTCTGATTTGTGCGGTCCCATGCCATCACAGTCCTTGTCCGGCAAGTTGTACTTTGTCATGTTCATTGATGACAAGTCAAGGAAGACGTGGGTGTCGTTCCTGGCTAGAACGGATGAGTGCTTTGATGCTTTTAAGGTGTGGATTACTGCTGCACAGAATGAGAGTGGCAGGTGGTTGAAGGTGCTTTGCACCGATGGTGGAGGAGAGTACCTCTCCAACGACTTCCGCACCTTCCTCAAGCGTCACGGGATCAAGCACGAGGTCACCCCACCTGGAACACCGCAGCTGAACGGCGTGGCTGAACGCGCAAATTGCACGCTCATGGAGCGTGTTCGCAGCATGCTCCAAGACGCAGGGCTCCCGCCAACCTTCTGGACGGAAGCGGTCAATACTGCCGTGTACCTGAAAAACCGGAGCCCTACGTGCACCGTGCCGCAGATGACACTGGAGGAGGCGTGGACGGGACGCAAGCCAAGAGTGACACACCTGAAAGTCTTCGGGTGTGGCGCATTTGTGCACGTGCCTGCCAATAGCCGTAACAAGCTGGAGTGAACCGCAAAGTCGGTGAAGGCTGCCTTCCTTGGCTACGACACAATGGGATACCGCCTCTACAACCTCGCCGCACGCAAGATAATCCGCAGCCGTGACGTGGACTTCCAAGAGGAAGTGAAGGGCTGGACTTGGAGCCCTATGTCCGCAGTTCCTCTTGCTCTCGCACTTGCACCAGAAGTGGGAGAAGTACTGGTAGCAGAAGAGGGCGGTGCAGAAGATGGTGGTGACAGTGGCAACGACAAGGAGGTGGAGGGAGCTGAGAAGGAGAAGGAGCCGGCAGCAGAATCTGATGAGGAAAGGCAGCAAAGCAACGCACAACAGCTGCCACGACGGTCTGCACGCCTCAACAAAGGTGCAAAGGACAGTGGGGAGCCGCTGAGGCGATCCGAGCGCCTCGCAAACAAACAGAGGCTTCTACAGGAGCTGGTGAACCTGTGCACCGTTCCACCACCAACGGAGTCGTCTGACCTCGAGCTTCTCTTCCTCACAGTCACCGATGACCCAGCCACATTCGCTGAAGCCATGCGCAGCGCCGAGGCGGCAGATTGGCGTGCCGCAGCAGATGAGGAATATGGTGCGCTCATGAAGAACGGCACCTGGACTCTCGAGGAGGCTCCACGCGGCAGCCGGGTGATCGGATGCCGGTGGATCTTCAGGCGCAAGCGTGGTGCGGATGGTAAGGTGCTCAGGTACAAAGCACGGCTGGTTGCAAAGGGGTATGCGCAGACTGAGGGTGTGGATTACAATGAGACATTTGCACCTGTCGCAAAGTTCCCATCCATCCGAGTGATCCTCGCTCTTGCTGCTGCTATGGACCGGGAGGTGCACCAAATGGATGTGACTTGTGCATTTCTGAATGGTGACCTCGAGGAGGATGTGTACATGGAGCAGCCGGAGGGGTATGTGGTGGAGGGAAAGGCGGATTTTGTGTGCAAGCTTGTGAAGGCCCTCTACGGCCTGAAGCAAGCACCACGAGCATGGTACCACAAGATGGATGAGCAGCTGGCTGGCCTTGGCTTTGTGCGTAGTGAAGCTGATCATGCAGTCTATGGGCACACTCAAGAGGCAAGCCAGGTCATCATCTTGCTCTATGTTGATGATCTGCTCATTGCATCTGACTCCAAGTCTCTTTTGGACGATGTGAAGCAGTCCCTTGCTGCCAGGTTTGACATGAAAGACATGGGAGAGCTCCGTTACTACCTTGGCCTTAACGTCAAGCGCGACAGGCAGCAGCAGACTTTGGAGTTTTCGCAGAGCACGTACGTGAGCGACATTGTCAAGCGCTTCAACATGGCAAGAGCGCGCAAAGCAACAACACCACTGGAAGTGGGAGCGAAGCTGAGCATGACGCAGACTCCCCACGGCATGCAAGAGGCCAGCCGCATGGAAGCAGTTCCGTACCAAGCAGCGGTTGGAAGCCTCATGTATGCAGCAGTCGGCACGCGCCTCGACATCAGCCAAGTAGTGTGAGTGTTAAGCAAGTTTTGCGCGAATCTGGGCGTGCCGCATTGGGAGGCGGTCAAGCGCGTGCTGCGCTACCTCGACAGGAGCAGCAGCCTTTGCCTCACCTTCAACGGCAACAACAGCCCCATCCTCATCGGCTACAGTGACGCAGATTGGGGAGATGACCTGGACACAAGGAGGTCAAGCAGTGGGTTTGTGTTTGTGCTCGGGGGAGGTGCAATCAGTTGGCGGAGCAAGAAGCAAGAGTGTGTCGCCCTCTCCTCCACTGAAGCAGAGTACATCGCCCTGAGTGAAGCAGCAAAGGAAGCCGTGTGGCTGCGTGAGCTGCTAGCAAGCCTTGGACAGCAGCAGACCACAGCGACCACCATCTACTGTGACAACATGAGCGCCATTGCTCTGACCAAGGATGCCGAGTTTCACGCCCGTACCAAGCACATCGACCTGCGGCACCACTTCATCCGCGAGCTCGTGGCAAAGCAGGTGGGGCAGATCAAGTTCTGCCCTTCAAGCATGATGTTGGCAGACTTCCTGACCAAGCCACTGGCAGCGCACCGCTTTCAGCAGCTGAGGGGACATTGCGGACTTGTGTGATTTTTATTCTCTCAAAGTGGGAGAATGATGGATATGAGAGTGCCAGAAAGTGACAAAAATAGGTTGCTCGATAAAAATCATCTGGCATGACAGTTTCATAGGGGATGTTTCACAGGTTCTAGTGCACTTTACGGAACTCAATTCGGAGTCCGTTTGAGTGAGATATGGATTTCCAAAGTTTGGAGATCATGAGTCAGGTTCACGTGACGACTTGAGCACTTTGAGCTCAAAAGGCGGCAGGATTCTTGACCAGGACGGCTGAGAGCGGCCTTCAAGGAGAAAAGACGGCTGGAGGACTTCTAAGAGACTTCAAAGAAGGACCAGTCTACGATTATTAGCCATGCAGGCCATGCGAGACATAATTCTCTTGTGTGACAAGGTGACTGCCGCTCATCCCGCTAGGCTAGGAGTGTGCTAGAGGGTGAGCTTTGACAGAGTGGATCTCAGTGCTCCCTTAGCCAAATGAGGCATATAAGGGCTTGTTAGAAATCTGTGATGATATAATTTCTCACTCAAGAGTCGATTCAGACATTCGCGTTCTCTGCAAACCTACATTCGCTTCCGTAATTTCTGTCTGTGCAACCTGCAACCCCCTCTCACAAACAGTTGGTCCTGCCTAGACGGCTCTTAGTGAGCCTGATCACCTCCCTGAGGGCTGCCCCAGTTTCAATCATTTGTGCACTCCAACACAGTGTTGGGAACTCTGTCAATGTGGGGGAATTCTTGAGTGTAGTGGAGGTGTCTGTGTCAGGCAGCAGAACTGAGTGTCACTCCACTACTGGAGGATTTTCACTGCCGTCCGAGCCCAACACAATGCGTCAAGCATGAGAGTTGTCTGACATGCAGCTGTGGGAGAAATCTATGCGTGAGGAACTTGATGCTTTGACAAGCATGCTGACTACGAGCTGGTAGATCTCCCACCTGGGCTCAAGGCAGTGTCCGTGCGTCGTGTCTTCCAACAAAAGCATAAGCCTGATTGCACAGTCGACCGCTACAAGGCATGTCTCACAACGCCGAGGACCCAGGAGAACTCCTAGGTCCTTGGCGTTGATTTCGATGAGACATTTTCACCCTTAGGACAATAGACTCAGGCGTGAGTACTCCTGAGCCTAGTCCCTAACCAGAACTGAGAACTGGAGAAGATGGACGTGAACAACGTTTTCTTCCACGGATGTCTTGAAGACAAGTTTTAAATGGTAGAGCTGCTGGGCTTTACCAATGCCACTGAGAAGGTGTGGCACCTGCGGGAGTCCCTCTATGGCCTGAAGCATTTGCCACAGTGCTAGAACCAGGAGATGACCTTAACCGTTGAGAGGGGGAGATACCAGTGGAGCACAGCTGATCCTACACTCTTTGCACGACAGCAGTATGCACCACTTGTTGCTATTCGTGTATACGTTGATGAATTTCTCATCACATCACCCAGTACCTCAGCACTGCACTCGGTAAAGGCATTGTTGCAGTCTGCATACAAGATGAAGCACCAAGGACCTGCTCCATTCCTTTTGGAGATGGAAATTGAACATGATTTCCAGCAACACACTAAGAGGAACTAGCTAGTGCGCAGGTTGGGGCAGTGGCATTGTTGATGCAGCCTGCAGGAACCCACACACGTTGCTTAGTCTGCCCCCTTAGTCTGCTGCACTAGAGCCCAAGTCTAAGAGCTCTGTTTTGTTACTCAAAAGTGTGCGTGCCAGATTTAGCGCCAGAAAGTAGCTGGAATGAAGCAATGACTGATTAGGAATAAATAATGAGCAAACAACGGAGATCCTTCCCAGTTCTAGCCTCACCTCGGCTCTGTGAGGCTTGCTACTAAGAAATCAGCCAAAAAAAATGCCTAGCATTATCTTGTCTGGAAAAATTTCCTGGGTGAGCCCTACCAAACACTAGACAGTCCAAAACCCAAAAATGGGCGTTGTCCATTTTTCCTAAAAACTCGACCAAACCAATATAACCACGCTACAAATGCAGTCGTGCAATCAGAATCAGCAAGAAAAACAGCTACGTGGAATTACGGCTGCCCAAACGGGGGTGCCGGTTACACTGCTCCTGAGAGCTATCTACGACTACTAGTGACGTGACAGCTAAGAATTGCTGCCGATGGAGCTGGTCGTGTAAGGGTCTAGTGTCGGAAGTGCGAGGAAGAGGAGAACCACACGCTTGGCTTCACGGCGACACATCCACTCCAGCGAACAATGCCCCGTTAGCATTAGCGTCCATCCAGTCAGTCATCTACACGAGCATGTTCACCAGCCAAGAGGCCACAGTAGGAGTCACTGAGGCAATGTCCGGACAAAACAACAACACTCCTCCATGATCCAAAGGTTTCTGCATACATGAACATGCATAAGTCATGGTCCCCCATGGTCCCTAGCCCAACACTCATCACAAGAGCAAAAGGAGATGAATCACATGTGCAACAAGAACCCATGCAAGCAGAAGAGTCACACCACACACATTCAGGACAGCAATCGACCATACTCACAGCCTTCTTGACCGAGTTGCACTTCAGCGCCTTGGTGAGGAAGTACACCGACTGCTTCACAGTCACGCCCCACACCATGTGAACACTGCCCTTACGCAACAAGGAACATACATAATGATACTTTACATTGATGTGCTTTGTGCATGTATGTTAGACACCATCATTGTCGGCAATCGTAGTGGCACTCTCGTTGTCACATTGGAAGGTGATGGAAGACACAGGCTGACGCAACTCAACCAACAAACGACACAACCACACACTCTCACAAGCACCAGCACCCAAACTCTGCCTCTGCTATGCTGCATGAAACACACCATTGTTCCCCACTATGCCATGACACTGCCGTGCTCCCGATGAGAAACACCCAACCAGTGCAGCTCTCCCCATCTGGGATCCACACCCAGTCATTGTCAGTGTAGCGTACCGCCACCACGGACAGCTGGTGATAGAATATGAGGCCTCAGCGTGGGGTGGAGACCACGTACCGCAACACGCGGACAGCTATATCAAGGTGTAGCTGGTGTGGGGCCTGTGAGAACTGGGCAAGGAAATTCACAACAAAGGCAATGTCGGCCCGTGTGGTGGTGCTGAGAAACATGAGTGACCCGATGACATAGAGGAATGCCGTGATGTCTACCGCTGCACCCAAGGTACTGGCGTCAGTAGCCTTCAACTTCACTTGCTCGTCTACGGTCATTGGGGTGGAGGCATTAGCGACAGTGGTCAGGAGATCGGCAAAGCGGTCAGTGTGCGTCTGAATGTATGTAGCTTGATGTACCCACATGATGTCGTACGTGAGATCCCACTTAATCTCTATGCCAAGAAACACCTGCGCTGGCCCGAGATCCTTCATCTTGTAGGTCTCCTTCAGTAGCTCCGTCACTTGCTCAATAGCGGCAAGGTCGACAGACGTGATGAATAGGTCATCCACGTAGACAAGGATTGCAGCAAAGGGAGTCGTAGGAAGAGTGATGAAGAGTGTCTGGTCTACAGTGTTGTAAAGAAATTCGTCCTCCAGAAGGGTACGGTTGATCTCCATACTCCAACACTAAGGAGACTGCTTGAGGCCATATAGGGCCTTCCGCAGTCGCCAGACTTGGCCCATCCCATCCTCAAAGCCAAAGAGCTGGATCATGTAGAGCTCCTCATCATTGAGAGAACCGTAAAGAAAAGCGTTGCTCACGTCCATCTGGTGGAGCTCCCAACCATGCTGTGCGACTAGGTTGAAAAGCACCCAGCTACTGGTGAAACGGCCAACCGGGGCAAAATCCTGGTCGCAGTCAACTCCAGCAACCCGGGAGAAGCCCTTGGTAGTGAGCCGGACCTTGTACTTGTCCAGACTACCATCTGAATTCCACTTTCAGTGAAACACCCACTTTGCCCTTATGACTTTGCAGCCGAGGAGAAGCCTTATGATCTCATACAGTACGTGCTCATTGATGGCGGCCAGCTCCTCTCGAGAGGCAGCCTCCCACCGGTCTGAGCCGGGAGTGGCACAGGCCTCACGTAAGCTCTGTGGTTCTAGTGTCGGTGGGGACGGCCGTGTCGCCAGCACACGAGCAGTGCAAAGTTCTACAGGAGCCCGGGCCAGAGTAGCGGAGACCGCACGGTGATGCTCTTTGGAGATGAGAGCGTAGCCCAGGGCCAAGCCTGGGTGAGTGTCCTGGGCAACGAGGCCAAGGGCCATGAGGCCAAGAACCTTAATGCCGGGCTCACCGCTCACGACCGTGTGATGAAAGGAAGGTGTGTTGAAGGTTGTGTTGGAGGTTGGACCAGGGGCCCTGGTGCAAGGACCCAGGGGCGGCACCGGCTTATGGGGCCGGAGAATGGCACCAGAAGCGCAGGTGTGGACCTGGTGCATCGGGGTGCTAGTGATTGTAGAGGGAGCCTGGTGAGGACGAGGTGGCAAGGAGAGGGTAGGCGCCGGGTCCACAGTCGGGGAACCGCTAGACACGGGCGGATCCACGGGGGTGGGTGCACCGGAGGCCAGAAGGGGGTTAGCCAAGGGGGCCGGCTAGGCTGAGGACTCAGCGGAGGAATCCAACTCCGACGGGTACGCTGCATCACTGGTAGGGGACCTGGATGGCGAGGTGGACCATCCTGGCTATCCCCTGCCGTAGGTGTAGATGTAGAGAGGACGACTTGTAAATCTACAGTCAGAGCGGCTACGCGACAAGTATCTCTTCCACAAGATGAC
This sequence comes from Penium margaritaceum, assembly GCA_023375785.1. Lineage (NCBI taxonomy): Eukaryota > Viridiplantae > Streptophyta > Zygnematophyceae > Desmidiales > Peniaceae > Penium > Penium margaritaceum. The sequence continues at coordinate 96,598 of SZWC01005557.1, forward strand.
AGCAATGGAGGCAGAGAGGAGGTAGACCAGACATAAGGGAGGTCGCGAGGGAAGAGGTCCTCAAAGAATAGGGCATCACGTGAATCACCAATGCAATGCCGGACCAAGTCCCAGAAGCGCCACTCTTAGGACTGACACGAGACACCAATGAAGGTGCAGAGACAGCCATGAGATGCAAGCTTGCTATCCCACTGGTCCTCGATGAGCCAGATGGTGGAATGCACCTCCAGACACAAGCGGGTCAAAGATTGGCATGCTGAATGTACCACAATGTGTATGGAGTGCCTTGGTAGGGATGGCCCATGGGGAACGCGGTTCCATGCCAAGGTCATGTAGGACATGGCCTCAACGAAGAAGCCTTCGGATTAACCGGACTCGATATGCATGGTGCGAACAGCATTGGCCATGGTTTGATTCCAACGATCAGAGATACCGTTCTGCTGCGGTTTCCTAGGGGCGGATGCCTCATGATGGACCCAATGACTGGCAAGATAGGCTATGGTATCCCCCATGTACTCGCCGCCATGGTCAGATCGTAAACTTTAGAGGGTCCAGCCGCACTTGCGCTCAGCCGCGAGGTGCCAAGCACGGATGGCAAAGGCCGCATTGCTCTTTTGGCAGAGGCAAATCACCCAACGATAGCGTGAGTAGTCATCTGTAAGGTTCAGCACATACGTTTCGCCCTCAAAAACAGGCACGACCAGGAGAGGGCCCATGACGTCCAAGTGGAGGAGCTCCAGCACGTGCATGGCCTGAGAAGAGGACGCAGGGTAGGAGGCTCGGTGCATCTTGCCCTGGGCACCGTGGATGCATTTGGTGTGACAAGGCCAATGGAAGGTGGAGGGATCAAGTCTGAGGGCAGGCTGAGTACCAAGCATGCTATCGATAGCATCGGAGTGTACTTGGCAAAGGCAGCAGTGGAGGAGGTGCAAGTGCTAGAAGGAAAGAACACTGGTCACAAACACATGTGCAGTGGTGGACAAGGAAGGGGACACGGATGAAGGAAGTCGAGTGACGTGCCGGAGGTTGTCATGGCAGACAACACGAAACATTACCTGATCGGACGGGCAAAGGGAGACAATTCCAATGCCACAGGAGTGATGGATGTCCATGCTCATGAGGTCAAGAGCCATGACACACAGGAAGTTGACTTCTAGACCAGGCACATACAGCACATCGGTCATGAAGACGTCACCGGACAGACCATGAAAACGAACGACGCCAACACCACGAACCGTCAAGATCTACCCGGATGCCGTCTGGACACTGTGAACATTGCCAACGTGAGCAAGCATGCTAAAAACCTGGCAACAGGATGTCATGGGATGCGTAGCACCGGAGTCAATGATCTAGGTGCTGTCGGGGTCGTGGACGAAGGCCGTGACTTTATAATGAGAGAAGGAACAGGGCGCAGGTTGGGAGATGGAGGTCGCAAGCTGAGTAGACGGGACAGATGCAAACTGATCATGCCAGTCATCCAACCATGCGACATCATCCAAAGCCGGCTTTGAAGGGCAACAGGCGGCTTCTCCAAGGTCCCCTCGGAGGTCGATCTCTGTCAGATAGAGAGAGACCTCTCGGCTAGTCGTTGCACAACTCGCACTTCCCTGTGGAGGAGGCGTGATGCGAAGCTTTGTGGTAACAAAACCCTATAGCTGGCAAATTCGAACGCCGGAGTCGAGTAGCACCACGGACTACGGGGTCACAACTCCAGACGAGGGGTACAATATCCACTTGGATGAAGGCTGTGGGTAACACACTAACTGCAATAGAGCGTTCTGCTACTGCTACAACGGTGGTGCATACGGTTGTGGCTCAAGCGGGACATACTGCTGCTATTGCTACTGTTGATGGAGAGGGGATAGTGGAGGCCGCGGTCAAGGCTGATGAGCTAACTGCGTGGTGGAGTAGGTAGTGGCCACAGTGCTACTAGGGGAGAAGGGAGCATCAGTGACAGCGGTGTCAGTGAAGGTGCCAAGGCGGCGCTCACGCTGATGGCGCATGGCGGCGACAATGCGGGCCTTGTCAGTAGGGATGGGGCACATGTACCACCCATGCCCCGTCTGGTTGAAGTTATGGCACGTCAAGGTAGTGCCACCGGAAGAATAATGTTGTCCCTTTCCCTTGCCATTTCTTTCCCTCTTTCCCTAGCCCTTGGTGCTGCCGGAGAAGGAAGTACTCAAGGAAGGGGTGGAGGAGTTATCTGAGGTGGCAGTTATGATCACAAAAGAGCTGTTGCACTCAAGCTGTGTGTCCCATTGCGTTTTCTATACGCTGAGGAAGAGGTCGTATGCCCAGGTCATCAAAGTGCCCTCGGCCGTCGGCGCCTTGAGGATGGGTAGGCCATAGGGGACGAAAATGTCCAAAAACTCAGGAGTTGCACCATTCTTGATGGTGAGGAGGGCAGCAAGTGGGGGAGGCGTGACTGTCTTGAGCCGGCGTAGGATGTCCTATGACGGGCACAAGTAGGTGGTGGAGAATTTGGACTCCCTCGAGTGAAGGGAGCTGAACTCCTTCAAGAGGCGGCTGACATGTGCCTGGCCAAAGACGCAATACGGCTATGTCAGCGTGTCCCAAGCCCGCCAGGGGTCAGTGATGGTGTTTTCAATGATGTCACCAAGGAACGGCAGAAGGGTATTGCGCTCAGCATAGAGAGACGCGAGGATTAGTGTGCAGATGGCACGACCTGCCTCAACTGCCAGCTCTGAGATGGTGTTATCATTTGGAAGAGTATAATACGGCCACAGGCCCTCCCCCTCTGTCTAGATGCAGTAGAGCATCTCCGAAGACGGGAACTGATCATCTCCGATGAGGATAGGAGGAGGGGACTCAAAGTCCTTGCGCCGAGAAGGGCCGGCCGCTCCTGCGCCCAAGACGCTGGTAACTATCTGCTGTTGTTACTACACTTGCTGCTATGCTACTGTCCACGTTGCTGCAGTCAGAGCAGGACCATGACGTTCAAGGAGGACAGTCTGGCTAGTGCTGGTTGCGGCAAGCATCTTGCGCAGCTGATTGACATAGCGTTGCAGATCCGCTATGGGGTCAGTAGTAGGTGGTTCTGTAGAGCTATCCTGCGTACCGGTGACATTGCCCTAACTAGGCATTGTTGCTATTGCTGAGGCTACTGATGCCTCTACTACCGCTGTGGCTACTGTTGCATCTGCTGCTACTGTCACTACTGCTGTTGTCACTGGCGCTGCTACTACTGCTGCTGCAACCGCTACTATTGCTTTTACTACTGATGCTGTCATTGCCACTGCTACTACTATTGCTACCACTATTACTGCTTCCGCGACTGTTGCTATCGTTGCTTTTGCTACTGTCCCACGCTCGGTTGGTGCTATCTTCTGAGCTAACCACCTCTACCAGAGAAGCCGCAAAACCAAGAAATCTCACAAAGGATTTTACACATTCTTCCTTTGTTGATGTGTGTCATGCATCCCAACATGACCCAGACATACAATGCACTTTCAGGAGTACTAACGCCTTAGCATTACATCTAAAAAAGAGCTCATTTTGTCAATACACAAGAGAGCATCAACCAAGGGTTAATTGATCAGCATGCAAGACAAGTCCTCTTATAGCTATCTTTCCAATCCTAGAATTCAAAAGCACATTCGTGTGAAGTGGCTTGACCCAGCCACATCACCAGTAGGCTTGTGCTTTGGGCTTGACAGAGAAGCATCCTAGCGTCAAGGTGACAAACCAACCATGTGGCTGTCAATGCGCCGGATAGCAACGGTCTAGAAAACGGGTCCCGGCATGAGAGGCCGCCAACCGCTCTTGGTATTGCAACCAAGATAGCATATCACCCTGGAACGAGGGATCCACACTTTAGGTTTCTTTGGTTTGCAACCTCACGAAGTCTGCATGTTGGTCTTTAGTGTCTACCTTTGGTTGGACACTCTGTGAGGAGTCTCAAAGGAAAGAACTGTTAATGGTTGCATGCAAGGTACAGGCTTTTATACTTGCAAAACTTTACTAAAGCTTCTGCTTGTAGTGGCTCCACTGGAGCCAACCTCAACCTACAGTCCTACTTGACGCGTCCTTAGACCGCCTAGTGTCATCCTCAAGGCAGACTCTAGTAAGCTTCCTAGAAGCTTCCTGTCCCAGTTTTGTCTACAAAGAAAATTGCAGCCGCCGCGGGGATTGAACCCGCGACCTCTCGTTTGAGATTCTGGTGCAATTCAACCAATCCAAAAAGGTATGGTTCCTATGATGAGCCACAGGGAACATACCCATTATGGGCACTGCATTCCTGGCCTATCTCAGAACAGACCAAGGGGACATACTCCATAGTGCAGTGTATGCCTTGTCTCTATGTGTACCTAGCCAACTAGGCAGTGGACAAGGTGCATACTATTTCAACAAATCTCTCGCTTGTACCTCTGTTCATCTATCGCTTACTGGGCTCCATCAATGCCTTGGGGCTCACCCTTCCTCTGCCACACTCCTCATGCCAAATCCACGAATGCTTGCATAGTGCAAGTCGTTCTCCAGCGGCTTGGTCATGCAGTCAGCAAGCATGCTCTTTGTTTTGCAAGTCCACCACGTTCTTCATGACGAGATCACGTGAGTAGTGCTAATGTATGTCAATGTGCTTTGTTCGCCGGGAGATGATCTCGTCTTCAGCCATCGAGATGGTACTCATGTTGTACACGTGTACGACCGTGGCGTCCTTGTGTGGCACTGTCAGTTCGCCAAGCAGGCTCCTCAACCACTGAGTCTCCTTGCTCAACTCAGACAGAGCAACGTACTCTGCCTCAGCCGTGGACACGGAAACACAATCTTGCTTCTTGCTAGCCCATGAGGTGGCAGCGCCATTCAAGATGCAGAGGTATCCAGAGGTGGATTTCCTTTCGTCGAAATTTCCTCCCTAGTCAGCATCGGTGTTGCACTTCACGTGAAGGGGTTCCGTTCCTTCTTGGCCTCCAAGGACGAGGCCCATAGATTGCTTTCACCAGCTTGCACACCTTGTCCTTGGGAGCTTCAACGCCTTCGGGCACCTCCACCAGCACTTCCTTGTCAAGCTTCCCATAAAGGAAAGCTATCTTGACGTCCATCTAGTGTATCTCCAGGTTCTTTAAGGCGGCAATTTCAAGGAGAGAGCGGATGGAGGCAAAGGTCACGACGGGTGCAAACATCTCATCATACTCAGAGCCCGGGCGTTGAGGGAACCCCTTAGCCACTACCCTTACCTTGAACTTGTCGATGTTGCCGTCTTGCTTCTTCTTCACTCGGGGGACCCACTTGGATCCCACCACGTGGGCATTTTCGGGTCTATCTACCAGCACCCACGTGCCGTTATTGGCAATGGACGCGAGCTCACTGTCCACTGCCTCCTTCCACTTGGCCGCATCTGGGCCATTCATTACCTCCGCCACTTTGGATGGCTCTCCCTTAGTCATGCATGACCAGCTAAGGCCGGTCCAATCATCCTCATACCTCAAAGGTGCTTTCTTTGGTCGCAAACTACACCGGAGTGTTCGTACAACTTCTTGCTTTGGCGTTGGTGCTTCCACAGGTGGTGGTTTGTCGTCGTTGTCATCGTCGTCAGAAGAGTTGTCAGACTCCAAGTCAAACTCGGAAGCCCCGGACGCCTCGGTGTCTACATCCATGTCAGATGCACATCATCCTCCGTAGCTACTCTCCCATTCCATCCACCTGCTAGCAAAGCAAGCCAGTTATTGGGTGCTTGGTCTCCGGACTCAAGCAACACTATCCACTCTCATGCGTTGGGAGCGAGATTCGGGTCCAGCAACTCTCCCTTCTCAAGGGTGCCTTCATCAAACACAACGTCGCGGCTCCTCACGAGCTTGCATGCTGCCTGGTCCCAAAGCCTCTAGGCTTCGTGTGATGTTTCGTACCCAACCATGATGCACTTCCTGGAACGTGCGTCCATCTTGCCTCCACCTTCTCCGGACTGGATCTTCACCCATGTAGTTGAACCAAACACCTTCAGATGAGATGCGTTGGGTTTCTCTCCTGACCATGCATCCTATGGGGTCTTCAGCTACTTGTCCTGCTCCTTTCCACGCTTCCGCAAGGCGGTCGCTACTGTGAGGTTCAAGAGGTAGCAAGCCGTTGTTGCTGCTTCAACCAAAAAGTGAGGTGGGAGCTTGGCGTCGAAGAGCATGCTTTGCACCATGTCGAGCAGGGGCTGGTTCATCCTCTCGGCAACGTTGTTGCTTTTTGGGTTGTAAGGGGTGGTTTGCTCATGGCGAATGCCATGATGCCCGAGCCAAGGCTTGCATGCCTCGCACTCACCCCCGTTGTCACTTCGGAGCGTCTTCACTTTCTTGGACGTTTCCCGCTCCACCATGGCGACGAACTTGAGGAGCTTCTCCTTGACCTCTCCCTTTGTTTTGAGGAAGTAGATCCACAACTTGCAGCTGTGGTCATCAATGAAGGTTAGGAAGTACTTGCTACCTCCGTTAGATGGTGTGTAGAAGGGTCCACACACGTCACAGTGTATCAGCTCCAAGACATGCTCTGCATGTTGACGTCCTCTACCCAAACAGCTTCTTCTTTGCCTTTGCTTGGAGGCATGGTTCACACAATGTACACCCTTCGCCATGCTTTATGGTGTACTCTTCCATTCCGCAGACTACCTCTTGCTCCTGCATCTTCTACAGCATGCTGTTGGCCACGTGGACAAATCGCCGGTGCCAGAGCTCAGCATCGGTGTCCGTGGTTGATGTGGCAGCCGCAACAGTCGCCGATGATGCATCCTTTGGCTCCGGTGCCACTGTCTTGGTGGCACATGCAACTCCCTCATCCGATGCCTTGGTGACTTTGGTTTGAAGCACGTAGAAGCCGTTGACTCTTAGAACTTGAAGCATGAGATCATCTTTGGTGTACAAAATCTGGATGTCCTCATTTTTTAGGGCCACTGCTTCCTTGTTGGTGAACACCACTGTCATGTTGTTGTCGGTTATTTGTGAGACGGACAGCAAGTTGGCTGCAAAGGAGGGAATGTACACCACCTTTTGAACGTTGACCGCCTTCTCCGTACCGTTCACGTTGAACGTGATCACCTTGTCCCCTTCGCCCATGGCTTGGACAATGCCGTCGTTTGCACACTTGATGCGCATGACAGATTCGGCCATGGAGACAAATCCACCCTTCTCTTTTGATGAGTGGTGGTTGGTGCCCGAGTCAAGGGCGAATGCCCCTGGCATAAGGATCACTGCGCCCTTCATTGGCAGCCCCCTAGCCATAATGTTGGTGAGCTCCTTCTTCTCCTTTCCACCTTTGTTCCCGCCTTCTTTCTTGGGACTACGGCAGTCCCTAGCCCAGTGCACAGCCTTGCCACAATTGTGACAATTGCCGGCCTTCTTGGAACTCTTCCTGCCACCATTGCCTTTCCCTCTACTGCCACCGTTTCCACTGTTACCTTGAATGGAGCAAGAGCTTGCACCTTGTCCACCGAAGCGAGAGGCATAGGCTGAGATGTTTGCCTCACTGGCACTGCGTTGCATGGACTCGTTGCGGACGTGTTCAGCAACAGCCTCATACGTCAGATATGCCTCCTTTCAACCGCTAAATACGGTGATCAAGGATCCCCAGCTTTCCGGCAGCGCCACTAGAAGGATCATGGCACGCATGTTGGAGTCGAGACTCCATTCCATTTGCTGGACCTCCTACAACACATTGTCAAATGACTAAAAAAATGCGGGTATCGATTCTCCTTCGCTCATCCTCATCGACATCAACCTTTGGAAGATGAAGATTTGGTTTGCTAGGACGTTCGATTGATGCACGCGTGAGAGCTTTGCGTAGGCCTCGGCAGCCAACGTGCATCCTGTGAAGTGGAAGTGTTGAGTCTCATTGATGGACGTCACAAGAATGGTAAGAGCCATGTTGTTTTTTGTTGTCCATGCTGCAAGTTGAGCCACATACGTCGTCACCGTTGCATTGGCGGGTGCTATCTCGGTCTCTTTTAGGATGTCGAGGTAGCCACGTACATTCATGATAATCTCAAACCGCCATGTCCACAAGGGAAAACCTGTCCCCGTGAATCTGGACATACCCGGCTCAAGGCGGGCTTGAGTCGGATCCGCCATTTCCTGCGGTTGCTTGTCTTCTCTGCTTCGCTGCTACTCTACTTTGTTGAGGCGGATGACGTTGATGAGGCTGCTGATTGCGACGGTTGTCAAATGTGCAGTTGGCTCCGTTGCATACCCCTCCCGCTGATGATCACTTAAGGCAATGGTGCCATCGTGAGAGAATGGACTCAAGGTCGTACCACCTTCTAAAAAGGGGTAGAGCTTAATCTCGTTGGGGCTCGAGGGTCTTGTCCAACATGGACAGAGCTGTTCCTCATCCCCTAATCTGCCATGTGCATGCACCCTACCTGAAGAAGCCAATGGAGCCGATGGAGCAGATTGGAGCCGTCCGATATTTGTGTACATGTTGTACGTATGCGCCCTGCAAGACCACGCGCTAGCCGGTCTTGGAAGCTTGCCTTTGAACCAGAAGTGTGGGCCCATAACCCATTGTCAATGTGCCGGATAGCAACAGTCTAGAAAACGGGTCCCGACATGGGAGGCTGTCAACCGCTCTTGGTATTGCAACCAAGATAACATATCACCCTCGAACGAGGGATCCACACTTTAGGTTTGTTTGGTTTGCAACCTCACAAAGTCCGCATGTTGATCTTTCGTGTCTTCCTTTGGTTGGACACTTTGTGAGGAGTCTCAAAGGCAAGAACTATTAATGGATGCATGCAAGGTATAGGCCTTCATACTTGCAAAGCTTTGCAAAAGCTTCTGCTTGTAGTGGCTCCAGTGGAGCCAACCTCAACCTACAGTCCTACTTGGCGCACCCTTAGACTGCCAAGTGTCATCCTCAAGGCAGGCTCTAGTAAGCTTCCTAGAAGCTTCCTGTCCCAGTTTTGGCCATAAAGAAAATTGCGACCGTCGTGGGGATTGAACCCGCAACCTCTCGTTTAAGACTCCGGTGCATATTCAACCAAGCCAAAAAGGTATGGTTCCTATGATGAGCCACAGGGTACATACCCATTATGGGCAGTGCATTCCTGGCCTATCTCAGAATAGAATAAGGGGACATACTCGATAGAGTAGTGCATGCCTTGTCTGTATGTGTAACTAGCCAGCTAAGGAGTGGACAAGGTGCATACTATTTCAATAGTGGCTTCTAAGAAGCTATGGAACGTCTCTCTTGGAAGCTTCCATAACAACCGAGATGTGCATGGGGCTAGGATCCAACTCATGACCTCTTACTTGGCCAAATCAACAAAATGGCGAAGTTAACCTCTCACCCACATGGTGTACTCATTGCTCATATCTCACAAGAGACAGAGCGCAGTTGAGTTACACTACAACGGATCCAGTGATCATATGTTCATAAGGGACAGAGCATGCCTGATCCGTCCTACAACACTGAACAAGGGGTGAAAACATTCAACAAATCTCTTCCTTGTACCTTGCGTCAGTGACCATCATCAGTGGTCATCATTTGCGTTGACCATGCTGATACCTTTCTTGGCCGTCTGGAGGAGATCCTTGTCTAGTGGCTTTGTAAGCATAACAGCCCAGTTCAGTTTGGTACCGACATACTCGAGCTCCACTGTATGCTTGTCGACCAACTCTCGAGCATAGTGCTATCGGATCTCAATGTGCTTTGTGCTCTTGGACAGGACTGGGTTCTTGGACATGTCAATCACACTCATGTTGTCAGTATTGATCACCATTTCTATTGCCTGTGGTACCTTCATCTTACATAGCAAGCTTCAAAGCCACTGCATTCCTTTATACACATAAGCCAAGACGATGTACTCAGCTTCAGCTGTTGATTGAGAGACACATTCCTGCTTGCGACTCACCCAACTGACTTCACCTCCATGTAGAATACACACGAAGCCGGAGGTAGATTTTTTTTTCGACATTGCCTCCCCAATCAGAATTTGTGTAGTACATGAGACGGAGTGACGCAGATGCAGCGATGCCTCCAAACTGGAGCCCCACATGCCGCGTCCCCTCCAGGCAGCACATGATGTCTTTCACAGCCTTCCAATGAAGTGGACCAGGATTAGCCAGAAACCGGCTCACCCACCCAATAGCATGGGCTATATCTGGTCGGGTGGCGACCATGGCATACATCAGATTGGCCACTACAGACTGATATGGGATGCCCAGCATGCCAGTTTTCTCAGCTTTGTTGGATGGGGACATGGAGGTGGACAGTTTATACTCTGAGCTCATGGATGTACTGGCAGGCTTACAATCTGCGATGTCGTATCGTTTGGAGATGGGGTCAATGTATTTTGTCTGGTTCAGGCTGATGGTGCCTGCTAATCTGTCACACTTGATGGCAATGCCAAGATAGAATTCAAGAGGACCCATGTCCTTCATCTCGAATCTGCTTCTCAGCTGCCCCTTGAGATCGTTTAGCAGCTGCGTTGAGGAAGAGCATAAAATCAAGTCATCAACGTACAAGGTAACAAACATAGTCTTTTTGTCGCTCTCATTTACGTACATCCTAGGGTTGTTTTCGTAGTGCATGAATGAATCCTTGGCCATGAATGTATCCATCCCTTGGTACCAAAGTCGTCATGCTTGTTTTAGCCCATAGAGCGCCTTCACCAATCTTCACACCTTGCCCTGAGGAGCATCAACCCCCTCCAAAACCCCCATGAGTATCTCCTTGTCAAGTTTGCCATAAAGAGAGGTTCTCTTGACATCCATCTGGCGGACCTCCATGTTCTGGGCAGCAGCAATGGCAAGCATTGACCGGATGGAGGCGAATGTCACAACAGGAGCAAAGGTCTCATCGTACTCTGCGCCGGGTAATTGAGAGAACCCCTTTGCTACCACCCGTGCCTTGTACTTGTCTATCTTGCCATCCTGTTTCCTTTTCACTTTCAGCACCCCCTTGGATCCCACAACGTGAGTGCCGGCAGGTCTGTCCACCAGCACCCATGTCCTAGTCTCCTCGATGGAGCTGATTTCACCAGGAATTGTTTCACCCCACTCAGCTTTTTCAGGCTGCGTCAGTGCCTCTACAAAAGACGCTGGCTCCTCTTGAACCAGGAATGAATAGTTGAAGCCTGTTCATTCACCTCTGTCCGCGTCGTAATGCTGCCAAGAAACTTTGAGACAAGAAGTGCTTCGTGGACCTGCAAGCTGTTGCTCTTGATGTAGAGGGTGGAGGTCTGTTTTGTCTTTGATGATGGGAGAGTCATCCTCCTCATGGTCCACAAGATCAGATACATCGGACTCAGAGTCTGATTCCTCCGAGTCATCATCATCAGCTTCTTAATGTAGTACCCACCCAATGCCATTGTGCTGTTGCTTCGTCTCCCTCCTCGAGAAGTGTGAGCCACTCTCCCTGCTATAGAGTGTTGTCAAGTTTGAGAAGCTCTCCCTTAGAAACTTTGTGGAAATCCTCATCTTTGCTGCGGATGACCTTCTTAGCTCCGAAGTCCCACAGTTTATAAGCTCTGTGTGCGGTGTCATGGCTGATGAAATTACAGTTTCATGCTCTTGCAACAAGTTTTCTAGGGCCCTGACCCGCTTGGACCTTGGCAAAGCTAGTGCAACCAAGCACCTTGAGATGGGAGGCGTCTGACTTCCTACCTCACCATACTTCTTGAGGCGTCTTTAGCTGCTGTGTCTGCTTCTTCTTGCCCCTCCTTTGCACAGCTGCTACACATGTGAGGTTTACAAAATAGGTAGGTGTGCGTGCTGCTTCAGCCCAAAACCTAGGAGATAGCTTGGAATCAAAGAGCATGCACCTTGTCATGCCCAGGAGGGTGTGGTTCCTCCTCTCTGTTACAACGTTGCTTTAAGATGAGTAGGGAGTAGTATTCTAGTGTTCAATACCCTGTGTTGTGAGCTACTCCCTGCAGGCATCGTACTCTCCCCCATTTCCCATCCGGAATGCCTTCACCTTCTTTCCTGTCTGTCGTCCAACAATAGTGACAAAGGCTTGTAGAATCTCCTTAACCTCACTTTTCTTAGAAAGAATATCCAGACCTTGTGGCTATTGTTGTCGATGCATGTGAGGAAACATCTGCAGCTTCCATCGGACAGTATGCAAAAAGGAACAGACACGTGAGAGTGGATGAGGTCAAGGGGTGCGAGAGCATGCGTACCATTGTGCTTGAAGGGTTTCTTCCTTACCTCCCCTTGAAGGCATGGCTCACACAAGATCTCGGCTTCCTCTACCTCATCACCTAGCTCCATCCCATGCACTAGCTCCCGCTTTCCCATGAGAACCAATGTGCAATGAGCCACGTGCCCAAAGAACCTGTGCCACAGGTTCTCGGAGGATGTGCACTGGCTAGAGTGAACAACCTCCGTGGCTGTATTTGGTTGCGGTTTTATTGCCGAATTTTCTGCTACCACCGCTTCCACTACTCCAACATGTCCGTTGTCATCAAAATCCATGTCGTTTCTCTCCTCATCATCAATATATGCCAAAGATTCAGCCGTTAATGTTGTTATTTGAGTCTGCAAGATGTAGATTCCATCAACGCGAGGAACCTGTGCAACAACCTTCTTGCAGAGTAGGAGATGTTGATGTCCTTGGTTGGCACTATCACTGCTTCCTTATCGGTAAAGAAAACTATCATGCCTTGGTCAGTTATCTTCAAGACGGAGAACAGGTTGGCTGTGAAGGAGGGCAAGTAGACTACCCCTCTAGCTTGAGGTTGGAGTCCACACCGTTGACACCCACTGTGACCAGCTTGTCACCAATCCCCTCTGCTACTTCAACATTGCCGTTGGCAACTCTGAAGTTCTTCTTGCATGGAGCAAGAGAGATGAAGTCCTTCTTCTTCTAAGTGGTGTGCCCGTTTGTGCCCAAGTCAAGGCCGTAAGCTCCTCTCCTGAGTGTTTTCCTCCCTTCCTTGGAGGCACACTCAGCCATTAAGCTTGTGGGATCCTTCTCACCATTTCCCCTTCGCCATCCACTCCCTCTTTCTTGGGTGCTTGGCACTCTCGAGCCAAGTGTCTAGCCTTACCACAGTTATGGCAGTTTTCTTGGCACTTTGGACCCCTTCCATTATTTCCAGTGCTGTTGTTTCCCTTGTACATAGAGGAGGAGGTATTGCAAAAGGTGCTGCTACTCCGTAAGGCAAAGGCAGTCATGTTTGCTTCATTGCTGCTGCAACGCATGGCTTCATTCCGCACATTCTCTAAGGCGGTGGTGTAGGATACTTGCTCTTCAGTCCACCCTCCACTCACTGTGATCATGGAAGCCCACCTCTTTGGCAGCGTCATCAGAAAGATCATGGCCTGCATATCAGGTTTCAGGTCCTACCCCATACCGGTGACTTGTTGCAAGAGCATCTCAAACTTGCGCATAAAAACAGAGACATTCTCCCCTTCACCAAATCTCATACCGATTAGGTTATCTAGAATGAAGAAATGGTTAGCACGTGAGGATGACTGAACCACCCTGCCTGGTTTGGCGTATGCTGTGGCTGCCACTGTAAAACTGCTGATGTGTAAAAGGATTGAGGGTTGTATGGAGGACACAAGAACAAGGAGCCTTCTTGTTAAGATTGACCCATGCCAAAAGGTTAGCATCCTCCTTGTTTGGTGGTGGGATAGTTCAGTCAAAATATCCTAGCAAGTCTATATCATCCATGATGATCTCAAATTGCCACTTCCAGAGTGCAAATCCCTCTCCATCAAACTAGAGGATGGGAGAATGGTTCCCTGGTTCCCCTGTCCCTGCCATCCTTACAGCTACAACTGCTACAGCTGCTGCACAAGTTGTTGATGCCGATGCACCTATATTTGAGGCCGTTGTTGGCTGTTGGTGAGAAGAGGCAACAACTTCCCCTATTCACATTGGCCAATGGAAGCAGATTTAGGCCGATGTGGGATGATGTAGGCTGATGTCAGCTCCCAAGGTGGAAAGGTGTAGTTGTGTTGCATTCCCCTCCGGCTGATGATTGACCTACAAACAGAGAGGTTGGGTGAGAGCAAAGGCGCTCTCACTTCTTGTGACTTTAGTGGTTGCGTGCGTGAAACTTCTCTAACCAGAGGAGTGGGCCCATAACCCTTGTGATAGCTACTAAGCTAATCACCTCTGGTAGAGATTCTATAAAACCGAAAAGGCTCACCAAGGTTTTTATACCTTCTTCCTTTGCTGACATGTGTCATGCACCCTAAACTTAATCAGGCATACACTTCACCTTCAAGATTACTGACGCCTTAGCATTACATCTTAAGAAGAGCTCAAGTCATCAACATACAAGAGAGCATCAAGCAATGGTTCATTGATCAGCATGCAAGGCAAGTCCTTTTATAGCTTCCTGTCCAGTCCTAGAACTGAAGCACATTCGTGTGAAGTGGCGTGACCCAGTCACATCACCAATAGGCTTGTACTTTAGACTTGACACATAAGCATCCTTGTATCAAGGTGAAAAACAAACCATGTAGCTTCCAAGAAGCTACAAACTTTCTTTCTTGGAAGCTTTCATAACAACTAAGATGTGCAGGGGGGCATGATCAAACCCATGGACCTCTCACTTAGCCAAATCAACAAAATCGCTGAGTTAGCCTCTCACCCACATGGTGTACTCACAGGGCATATCTCACAAGAAACAGAGCATAGTTGAATCACACTACAACGGATCCAGGGGTCATACCAACATAAGGGGCAGAGTATGCCTGATCCGTCCTACAACACTGAAAAAGGGGCAAAAACATTCAACAGTTGGTGCGTCGTCTCCCCTGAGTTAAGAGCTAGAGGATGAAAGTGGTCCAATAAAAAATCTAACTGCTTTTCTTGCTGATTTAGGATGGTGGCAAAATTTGACCTCCAGTCCAGAAAATTGACCAAGTGCTGAAATCTTATGTTTTAAATTTTCAGCACGTAAAGATCAAGGTTGACCAAATCAAGCAAATTCTAGACCATAGGTGTGCCTGACGGTGCTGAATGCAGTGATGGAATTCTTGGCTTGAAAAGGTGGAAAAATTGCCAAAATGACCTAATTCCGTGCTCAGCTCAAAATGTGACAAAAATCTGGATCTATGATGCGGGACGATTAATGCTGGAGGCTACAAACCACCAAACAAGCCGAGCATGGTGGCTACGGAAAGCTTGTGACCTAAGCTTTCAAATAATCCTATGGTAACATTTTACGTCTGTTTGAGTCCGGTGCAGTTGGGGGTAGGGGACGTGGGTGGCTGACGCAATTTGCGTGTACGTCTCCTCCGTTTTGTTTCTACAAAGGTGCGAGGATGGGGTAGTAGCTACAAACGGTATCCCTGCCTCCTTCCTCTCCCTCTTGGGTTTCAATGCCTGCCACTACTGCTGCCCTTTACTGTTGCAGCTGTGTCTGACACTCCTGCTGCTGCTGCTGTTGTGTCTCTACTTGTGCTAGTGCCGCTGCTCCTACTACCGCTGCAACTGCTGCTGCTGCTGCTACTACTCCAGGTCACTCACACCTGTGGTTGACGTCACCATGTGCGTCATTGCCAGCAGGTTGCCTCACGTTACTGCGCTCGCCGCTCACCTCTCTGCCCACGTCAAACGTGAGGGTCAGAGCTGCCGGAAAAAATCTGGCAGTATTTCCCCTCGCCCAATGGCTGTGGGTAAAAATCTGACACCGCCACCAGGCAGGTCACTGCTGCCAAAAAAAAGTCTTGCATCATTTCCCCTGCAATATCACATATGGGAGGTCCGACAACATAGTCAGGAACCTCTTTGACACTGCTACTGTTGTTCCTGCGGTGTCTGCTACGCTACAGCTCTGATACAAAAAGGAACTAGCTAGTACGCAGGTTGGGGCTGTGGCTTTGTTGATGCAGCGTGCGGGAACCCACGCTCGTTGCTTAGTCTGACCCCTTACTCTGCTGTACTAGAGTCTATGTTTGAGAGCTCTGGTTTGTTACTCAAAAGTGTGCGCACCAGAGTTAGCGCCAGAAAGCAGCTGGAATGAAGCAATGACAGATTAGGATTAAAGAATGAGCAACCAATTGAGACCCCTCCCAGTTCTAGCAACACCTCACTCTGTGAGGGTTGATACTAAAAAAATCAGCCAACCAGAGTATTCCTAGCATTATCATGTCTGGCAGAATTTCCTAGGTGAGCCCTACCAGACACTAGACCGCCCAAAACCCAGGCTTTGTCAATTTTTCCTAAAAACTGGACCATACCAAAACAACCACATTTCAAACGCAGTCGTGCAGTCAGAATTGGCAAGAAAATCAGCTATATGGAGTTACAGCTGCCCGAACTTGGGTGCCGACTGCACTGCTCCTGAGAGCTATCTATGACTACTGGTGACGTGAAAGGTAAGAGTTGCTGCCAATGGAGTTGGTTGTGTAAGGGTGTCGTTTCGGAAGCATACAAAGGAGGATAAACACACGCTTGGATTCACAGCAACACGTCCATTCCACCAAAAAGCGCCCCGTTAGCATTAGCGTCCATCTAGTTTGCCGGCTACAAGAGCATGTACACCAGCCGGGAGGTGACAGTAGGAGTCAGTGAGGTAGTACAAGGACAAAACAACAACACTCTTCATGTTCAACTGGCTCCGTTTGTGCACAGCCTGGGAGAGAGGTTTGCGTCCCTTCTTGAATCTGTGTCTACCGCGTCAACACTGATAGCCCATGCAGGTTGGAGGCTGCTTCAGACACTAGATGTGTGTAGGCTGGGGGAGCCGGTGGATGTTTCTGATTACCTTTGTGTCATCGGTTCCCTAATGGACCTTGCCACGACTAGAAGGGCAGATGTGGCCTTTGCAGTGCAGTTTTTGGCCCAATTATAAAAAATTCCACAGCCATATCACCTAGTGGCGACACTGTGTGTCGTGTGCTACGCACTTGCCATGGCATGAGTTTGGTTGTGCTACAGGGCACATCCATCTGTTGTTGCTGAATGCACTGACAATGACTGGGCTCATGAAATTGACGCGCGCAGCCGCACGTGATACATCTTCCTTATTGAGTGACTCCAGTGTCCTAGAAGAGTGGAAATGAGGGAAGCGTGGCACAGAGCTTGAGTGAGGCAGAGGATATGGCGCTTGGTGTATGCACCTGCAGAAGTGTTTGAATTTGTCAACAGTTGCAGCAGCTGCATGTGCCAATCCGTCACATCACCCTCCACTACGACAACCAAAGCACAAAGGCCATCACTGAGCATGATGTCATGCATTACATGTGCACAAAACATGTTGATGTTGAGCATCATTCTGTGCATGAACATATCACTATAGGAGATGTTTGTGCCATCTTGATGGGTATTCAACAGCAACGAGCTGAATTTCTCATGTAGGTACTAAGTAGCAACATTTTCAAAGTAGCTGTTGATGCCGTGGGCCTGCTGTGTGCTCGTGATGTGCCTGGATGATGTTGTTGGTGCTTGGTCCTATCTGTCCATCTGTACAGTTCAGAGCCACCTGGTTCTCTTATTGTGGTTGTTCTTGTGCTGCTTGTCCCTATGTGTGCGTCGCCTTTGGGTCATGGGGGAGTCTTGGTATGGGTGTCACCGACACATGTTGAACTCCAGGCTTGCTGCACACATATGACTCTAGCAGGTGACTGACAAACCACACGACACATGGCAATGTACCATCTGATGGTGATGCAAGTGGTCGGAGAGACACAGAGGTGATGGGAGGACAGGGCAGCCAGCAGGCTGGACCCAGGCGTCCATGGAGCGTCATGATGCAATTGCGTAAGAATTACTGCATGCTACTTGCATGCATCTGTTTGTGGCCTTGGGACTATACTCGTATAGTTCTGTGCTGTTTGGGGGGGAGAGGGGGGTAGTCTGGGATTAATCCCCTAGGAAAGATACTGCTTGATGTTGACCGGCTGCATAATTAGGCACGTGGACGAGGAAGTGTGGTTCAAGCCACACCGTGGGTAAGCTCAGGTCTCACCCAACCATGGGGGAGCTCATCCCGTGCTCTTGCTCTCTCTCACGTTTTTCCTAACCCCGTCGCACAAAGCTGTCAGCTTAGCCTAATCCATGGCGTCGGCCTTCTGTGACTGAGACCTTGCTCTCTTTCATCCTGTAGCTCTTCTCTCTCACTCCCTTCATCTATCCACACCTCTCCTCCTTGGACACCACGTACAAGGGGGGAGAGGGGGTTTTGCTTCCCTGCACTGTTGTTTTCCATTAATATGTTTTGGCCTGCTCGCGC
Source organism: Penium margaritaceum (assembly GCA_023375785.1). Classification (NCBI taxonomy): domain Eukaryota; kingdom Viridiplantae; phylum Streptophyta; class Zygnematophyceae; order Desmidiales; family Peniaceae; genus Penium; species Penium margaritaceum. The sequence continues at coordinate 114,731 of SZWC01005557.1, forward strand.
TTTGTTGAGTGTGAGAGCTCTTGGCTCTCACCTGTCTGTGTCGTTGCCGCCAGTCAGGCGACATTTGCTCTTGGCCATCGGCCATCGGCCATCCAAGTGCAATTCATTTCCTTTCTTTTGCACTCCAGACCCGGGGGGAATAAGCTTGACCGGAGCTTCAGGTCAATTGCACAGGCTGCGTTTCACGATCGGCGGTGCTCGGCCTTAGAGAAAAACAGCACTGTTCTAAATCATGATTGACGGGTGGCGTTGATTGTTAGACTGATCCAGCGGACAGTCGGAACAGATTTCAGAGATAAGTTGCGGGATCTGGCTCTGATGCCAATGTCACATCTGTGAATCATTTTGCAACTAGCTGTGGAACCAAAACAGAGGCCTTCCAGGTAATCGTCCAGGGAGAGCAAATGACTTGGCGCCTGAGCCATTTTGGCTAAGACGGAAAACAGACAAGGTGTCACAAGGCGCGGCTAGTCCTACTTGTTCTATGTGGAAGTGCCACGCCAGAAACAGGACCTTAACATTCTAATAGTGGAGTAATGTGGCACACTTTTTTTCCTCCTTTTGCCTCTAAAAGAGGATAGATCTCATTTTGCCTCGAATCTGGCCAAATGAAGTTTCCTGGGCTAGAGTTGTACCAGACTGTAGCCTGTTTCTATGTTTTCCGGGCTTTGTTTTCTCAAAACTTGAGCCTCACCCACCCACAGTACCCGATAAGTATATGCTTTGAAGATTCTCGTTTTTGCACAGTCTGGGAAGACTTGTACTTCACTTCTTGGTGCAAAGTAAGAGTGTTCAGCAAGAATTGAGGAGAGTGAAGAGGCCTTCTTTGCTCATACCTCCAAGCTAAACCGTCTCAAATTACACTACACAATAGCCCATGCATGCCTGCACATTGAGGCCCTGCACAGTATCTTTAGGAGATGGCTGCTGCCTCTTCAGCTGCGCCCTTCCCAGGAATGTTGACACGTACATAGCCGATGGGAGGGGTGCGGTAGTACGTGACAGATGCCTCTGGGTCATTAAGAAATTCCCTTGCCTGGAAAGAACATTTCAAGCAGCAGCTAGGGGCAGAGATGATGGAAGGTAAAGGGAAGACCGTGAATCCTAACCCCCACCCTCTCCACAAATCCATTCACTGGCATCCTCTCAAAACCACAGTACCCACTCAATCACCTGATTGTCCAATTTTGTTGATACATTGAAATTGAAGGAAGGGCTTCTTGGAAATAGAAGAAGGAAAGAAAAAGGAAAGAGGCCTCTCTGGGCCCGTGAAAGAAGAGGCCATACGAGCATGGCATGGATGGAGGAAAGGAAGTGTGGAGAGGAAGCAAGGAACATGCAAATTGCAGAAAAGCATGTATGATTTTCTCAAATTGCAGAAGAATCACAGACCTTTGCGACAGCGTCGATGATGGACGGTGCCATCTCCCATCTCAGCACGTCAGGGCCACGCCTGTCCGTGGCACCCACCACAAACACCTTGCCTACCTGCACCCAAAACACCCCACACTTCTCTCACCTCATGGCACAGTATAGCAGAATGATGGCATCTCCAATGGAATGCAAGGTAACAGGGGACCTGGTATGCTGGGATGGGGGGCAATGGGTGGGAAGGAAGAGGGACAAGGAATGATAATCATCAGGAGGAGGAGGAGGAGGAGGAGGAGGAGAGGGGAGGGGGGAGGAGGAGGAAGAAAAAAAAGAAGAGGTGGAGGAGAGGATGAGGAGGAAGAAAATGAAGGGGGGGGGGAGTGGAGAGAGTGTTACATTTTGGAGTGTTTCATTTAGGAGTTAATGTAAGTGCATGAAAAGGGTCATGAAGGGGCATAGGGGCGCGGGCATACACAGAAACCGGAGGGAACAGGAGAGGAGCGTAGGCAAAAATGTGGTCCCCATCCCATTTTACATCCATGGAGATTAAGGCGCACCGTGTCCATGCCATGTGCCGCCCACGTGTACATGTAGAACCCATGCACTGCTGCTGGCCCGATTCCATTGCGGTAGATGTCGTTCAGCCGTTCATTCTTCACGAACTGCTCCTGGTATGCCTGGTTTTCATGCGTGTGTGTGCATGGAAAGTTCACCATGCATGGCTTTTAAACACAGAAACATGCAGTCCACTCATTGTGTAAGCAGAGAATATACACCTGTCTACATTGTGCATCATTCCCTGTGTGTCTTAGCCTTGCATAAGTGGGAATGAATGCACATGCATGGTCACACACACCAGACATACTGTGTTTGCACAGGGCTGCATTGCACCAGAGAAATGTTCAAAGAGAAGCCAAATACTCAGCCAGAAACAGAAATAGGAACGAGGGGTTGGGGGGAGGGCGGAGGGAGGGAGGGAGGGAGGGAGGGAGGGAGGGATAGTGGCAAGGAGGGAGAGAAGGAAGGCAGTAAGAAAGGAGATGGAAGGGTGAAGAAAAGGCAAGAGAAGATGGGTGGTAGAGGGGTTGAGAGAGAGGGTGGGCACAGAGAGAGAGAGAGAGAGAGAGAGAGAGAGAGAGAGAGAGAGAGAGAGAGAGAGAGAGAGAGAGAGAGAGAGAGAGAGAGAGAGAGAGAGAGAGAGAGAGAGAGAGAGAGAGAGGGAGAGAGAGAGAGAGAGAGAGAGAGAGAGAGAGA
>SZWC01005557.1:128000-141605 GCA_023375785.1 Penium margaritaceum
AGAGAGTGGAGGAGAGGAGAGAGGAAGTAAGAACATAGAGGGGATGAAAGGAGTGAGGGGGGGAGATGAGGAAGAGGCTGCGGCTAAGATGAGGAAGGGAGGGTAGCCAAAGAGAGAAGGGCAAGAGGGGACATCTATGCATATCACACCCTCGCCAATGCGAAGATCTCGACTGGATGCCAATGATACGCAACTACACGTATTTCTGGACGCTGACATGTATTGGATGTGGGGTGCCAAAAAGTGACCAAAGAGGGTTGCTCGATAAAAATCATCAGGTTACAAAAGGGAATAGAGCATGTTTTGATCGTTCTCTAGCACTTTACGGAACTCTACTCGGAGTCCGTTTGAAGGAGATATGGATTTTCAAGGTTTGGTGGCAATGGGTCCGGTTCAAGTGACGGTTCCTGCACTACCAGCACCAATGACGGCCACAATTATTGGCCAGGGAGGTTTGGAGCAGCTTTCAAGGTAGAAAGGCGGCAGGAGGACCTTCAGGGAGTGTGACTGCCGCTCATCCCGCTAGGCTAGGAGTGTGCTAGGAGGTGAACTTTGACAAAGTGGTTCTTCCAGCTCCATGTGCCAAATGGGGCGTACTTAGGCTTGTTCGAAAGCTGTGCTAATTTGTTTTCTCATCCATGAGTCAAACCAGTCATTTGCGCTCTTTACACAACTATATAAGATTCCGTATTTTTGTCTCTGCAGCCTACAACTTGTCTCTCACATAAAATTGGTCCTACCTAGCGGCTCTCGGTGAGCTTGATCACCTCCCAGAGGGCTGTCTTTGACTGCATCAGTGGTATCACAGCTAGAACAAAGCTCTTCCTTATCTTTGAGACATTCCTTGCATCCTGTTGTGTGAGAGAGTCATTTTGGGGCTGAATATTGCACTACCATGGCGACATCCGCTTCTGTGGTGGCCGGCATCAACATCACCAAGTCCAAAGGCAAAAACTTCTTCAACAGGAGCAACAACATGAAGATGGTTCTGATGGAGAAGGGAATCTGGAGCCATGTGAGTCAGGAGGAGCAAGTTCATTCCTCTCTCACCTGTTGAGGCCCATACCCACCGTGAGAAGCGTGACCGTGCCCTCGCGACCATCTATCTCTACCTCGCCGAACGGCATCACCTCCTCGTCCGTGGCATCCTCACGCCTAAGGAGGTTTGGAAGAAGCTTGAGTCCACTTATGCATCCAATTCAACCCTCATCAACATGCAGCTCAGTTGTCCCTTTCACACTGTGAAGATGGATGAGTCCGGATCCATGATTGATTACATCAACACGGTCAAGTCTCTTGCCAACCAACTTTCTGCAATTTAGGACCCTGTCAAGGAACGTGTGCTCATGCTAACCATCATCTGTGGCCTTCCAAAAAACTACACTCCTCTCATTATTGCCCTTGACTAGTGTGGCGACAAGCTCTCCCTCAACGATCTGGAGGAGAGCCTACTGTTTGAATGGGAGCCGCGCAAGGGAGAGGACAGCGGAAGTGGACTGGACGTTGCTGTCATCACCAAGCCTGGTTGTGGGGGCGGTGCTGCACCAACTAGGAGCAACGATGGAGGAGAGGAAGAAGGGGAACCGCCGCTACTGCATGAAGCCGGGGCATTGGGCGCGCGAATGCCAGAAGAAGAAGGCGGACCTTGCGGTTGGAGTGAGACCAAGAAAGCAGTTCGACGCTTCTGCAAACGTAGCAGATAGGGAGAGTAGATTTGTGACAACCATCCGGGTCTTGCACGTCTCCGACAACACTGCCTTATTCCGAGTCTTCGACTGGGGAGCCACACGGCACATGACGTGTCACCAAGAGTGGTTCGTTGTCCACACCGTCCTTCAGCCTCGTCGGGTGTACATGGAGGACAACCATGTAGAAATGGCGGTTGGAGAGGGTGAAATTGTGTTTTGTGCTTCCGTTAAGGGAAAGCTCGTGGAACATCATGTAAAGGGGGTGCACCATGTTCCCGGACTGGTAGCTAATCTCCTCTCTGTCTCATCTCTCATCTGCGAAGGTATATAGGTTCGCTTCGAGAGTGGTGGCTATACCATCTCTGCCCGTAAAGGCCGTGTACTTGCTAAAGGGGAAAAGTATCAGGATTCACCTTCTCCATGTGGCATCGAAGAAGGAAGCTGACTCGGCATTGGCAGTGAGAGAGGGAAAACAAGACATCGGCCAGTAGCACCGCCGGCTTGCTCACCTCGACTTTGGCGCCATCATCACCATGCAGCAAATAGTCCGTGACCTGGAGCTTAAGGGGTTGAATTAGCGAGGTACATCAGCTTGTAGGAGTTGCATTGAAGGGAAGCAAGCCCGAGCTCCATTCTCTAGGGAAGGGAAGGGAGTGGTTAAGCTTCTCTCACTTGTTCACTCTGATTTATGCAGTCCCATGCCATCTTAGTCCTTGTCCGACAAGTTGTACTTTGTCACATTCATTGATGACAAGTCGAGGAAGACGTGGGTGTCCTCCTTGACTAGAAAGGATAAGTGCTTTGATGCTTTCAAGGTGTGGATTGCTGCTGCACAAAATGAGAGTGGCAGGTGGTTGAAGATGCTTTGCACCGATAGTGGAGGAAAGTACCTCTCCAACAACTTCTGCAACTTTCTCAACGAATGAGGTACGAGGTCACCACACCTAGAACACCGCAGCTGAACAGCGTGGCTAAACGTGCAAACCGCTCGCACATGGAGCGTGTTCACAGCATGCTCCAAGACGCGGAGCTCCCGCCAACCTTTTGGACGGAAGCGGTCAATACTACCGTGTACCTGAAAAACCGGAGTCCAACGCGTGCCGTGCCATTGATGATACCTAAGGAGGCGTGGACGGGACGCAAGCCAACAGTGACGCACCTAAAAGTCTTCAGGTGTGGCGAATTTGTGCACGTGCCTATCGCCAACCGCAACAAGCTGGACGCAACGTCGGTGAAGGCGGCCTTCCTCGGCTATGACACCATGGGATACTGCCTCTACAACCTCACTGCGTGCAAGATCATCCGTAGTCGTGACATGGTCTTCCAATAGGACGTCAAGGGCTGGACTTGAAGCCCCATGTCTATCGTTCTACTTGCTCTCACACTCGTACCAGAAGTGGGAGAAGAGCCGATAGCAGAAGAGGACGGTGAGGAAAATAGCGATGATAGCGGCAATCACAAGGAGGTGGAAGGAGCTAAGAAGGAGAAAGCAACAGAATGTGATGGGGAGCACCAAGCAATGCACGGTAGCAGCCATAGAGGTTTGGACGCCACAACCATGCTACAAATGGTCCTCTATAGCCGTTGAGGAGATCCAAGCGCCTCGCAAGCAAACAGAGGCCGCTGGAGGAGCTGGTGGACGTGTGTGCCGTTCCACCACCAACAGAGTCGTCTGATCTCGAGCTTCTCTTCCTCACATTCACCGATGACCTAGCCATATTCGCTAAAGCGATGTGCAGCACCAAGGCAGCAGATTGGCATGCCGCAGCAGATGAGGAGTATGGTGCGCTCATGAAGAACAACACCTGGATCATCGAGGAAGCTCCACGTGGCCGCCGGGTGATTGGGTGTCAATGGATCTTTAGGCGCAAGCATGGTGCAGAGAATAAGGTGCTCAGGTACAAAGCACGGTTTTTTAAAAAGGGATATGGGCAGAATGAAGGTGTCAATTACAATGAGACATTTGCACCTACCTCAAAGTTCCTATCCATTTTAGCGATACTTGCTCTTGCTGCTGCTATGGACTGGGAGGTGCACCAAATGGATGTGACATGTGCACTTCTGAATGGTGACCTCAAGGAGGAGGTGTACATGGAACAGCCAGAGGGGTATGTGGTGCAGGGAAAGGAGGATTTGGTGTGAAAAATTGTGAAGGATCTTTACCGCCGGAAGCAAGCACCACAAGCATGGTACCACAAGATGGATGAGCAGCTTGCTGGGCTTGGTTTTGTGCACAGTAAAGCTGTCCATGCAGTTTATGGGCGCATGCAAGAGGTAAGCCAGGTCATCATCTTGCTCTATGATGATAATCTGCTCATTGCATCTGAGTCCAAGTCTCTTTTGGACGGTGTGAAGCAGTTCCTTACTACCAGGTTTGACATGAAAGACATGGGAGACCTCAGCTACTACCTTGGATTTTAGGTCAAGCGTGACTGGCAGCAGCTGACTTTGGAGTTGTCGTAGAGCACGTATGTGAGCAACATCGTCAAGCGCTTGAACATGGCAAAAGCGGGCAAGGCCGCAACACCACTGGAAGTGGGAGCGAAGCTGAGCATGACACACACTCCCCGCGGCATGCAAGAGAGCAACCACATGGAAGCAGTGCCGTATCAAATAGCAGTTGAGAGCCTCATGTATGCAGTAGTCAGCACGCGTCTCAACATCAGCCAAGCAGTGGGAGTGCTTAGCAAGTTTTACGCGGATCTGGGCGTGCCGCATTGGGAGGCGACCAAGCGCGTGCTACGCTACCAAGACAACAGCCCCATCCTCTAGCAAAGTAGATTGGGGAAGTGACCTGGACACAAGGAGATCGAACAGTGGGTTTGTGTTTGTACTCGGGGGAGGTGCAATTAGTCGGAGGAGAATAAAACAAGAATGTGTTGCCCTCTCCTCCACCAAAGCCGAGTACATCACCTCTAGTGAGCCAGCAAAAGAAGCTGTGTGGCTGCGTGAGCCGCTGGCAAACCTTGGACAGAAGCAAACCATAGCGACTATAGTCTACTGTGACAACATGAGCGCCATTCCTCTGACCAAGAACACAGAGTTTCACGCCTGCACCAAGCACATTAACCTGCGATGAAACTTCATCCGCGAGCTCGTGGCAAAGCAGGTGGTGCAGATCAAGTTCTGCCCTTCAGGCATGATGCTAGCACACTTCCTCACCAAGCCGCTAGCAGCGCACCGCTTTCAGCAGGTGAGCGGACAGTATGGACTTGTGTGATTCTATTTTTGCAAAGTGGGAGAATATAGGATATGGGGTGCCAAAAAGTGACCAAAGTGGGTTGCTCGATAAAAATCACTAGGTCACAAAAGTGAATGAAGGATGTGTTTCTGGTTCTGTAGCACTTTACCGAACTTGATTCGGAGTCTGTTTGAGGGAGATATGGATTTTCAACGCTTGGTGGCAATGGGTCCGGTTCAAGTGACGGCTCCTGCACTACCAGCACCAATGTCGGCCACAATTATTGGCCAGGGAGGTTTGGAGCGGCCTTCAAGGTAGAAAGATGCCAGGAGGACCTTCAGGGAGCTTCAAGGAAGGTCCCCAACAAGATTATTGGTTGTGCACATGGCAGGGATGGTAATTCTCTTGTGTGAGAGTGTGACTGCCGCTCATCTCGCTAGGCCAGGAGTGTCCTAGGAGGTGAACTTTGACAGAGTGGTTCTTCCAGCTCCACGTGCCAACTGAGGCGTACTTAAGCTTGTTAAAAAGCTGTGCTAATGTAGTTTTGCATCCATGAGTCAAACCAGCCATTTACAATCTCTACACAACTACACACGCTTCTGTTTTTTCGTCTCCGCAGCCTACAACTTGTCTCTCACATACAATTGGGCCTACCTAGCGGCTCTTGGTGAGCTTGATCACCTCCCTGAGGGCTGCCTTTGATTGCATCAACATGGATGTCAGGCTGTATAAGCTGCCATGTGGTTGATCCTTTTGCAGAGGTGCCTAAGTCTTGATGGATATGAGAGTGCCAGAAAGTGACAAAAATAGGTTGCTCGATAAAAATCATCTGGCATGACAGTTTCATAGAGGATGATTGACAGGTTCCAACGCACTTTACGGAACTCGATTTGGAGTCCGTTTGAGTGAGATGTGGATTTCCAAAGTTTGGAGATCATGGGTCGGGTTCAAGTGACGACCTGAGCACTTTGAGCTCAAAAGGCGGCAGGATAATTGGCCAGGACTGGTGAGAGCGGCCTTCAAGGAGAAAAGACGGCTGGAAGATGTCCAAGAGACTTCAAGGAAGAACCAGTCCATGATTATTAGCAGTGCAGGCCGTGCAAGACATAATTCTCTTGTGTGACAAGGTGACTGCTGCTCATCCCGCTAGGCTAGGAGTGTGCTAGAGGGTGAGCTTTGACAGAGTGGATCTCAGTACTCCCTTAGCCAAATGAGGCATATAAGGGCTTGTTAGAAAGCTGTGATGATGTACTTTCTCACTCAAGAGTCGATTAGGACATTCGCATTTTCTGCACACCTACATTTGCTCTCGTAATTTCTGTCTGTGCAAACTACAACTCCCTCTCACAAACAGTTGTTCCTGCCTAGGCGGCTCTTAGTAAGCCTGATCACCTCCCTGAGGGCTGCTCCAGTTTCCATAAGTGGTATTAGAGATAGAACAAGGCTTTGTCTCANACCAGTCCATGATTATTAGCAGTGCAGGCCGTGCAAGACATAATTCTCTTGTGTGACAAGGTGACTGCCGCTCATCCCGCTAGGCTAGGAGTGTGCTAGAGGGTGAGCTTTGACAGAGTGGATCTCAGTGCTCCCTTAGCCAAATGAGGCATATAAGGGCTTGTTAGAAAGCTGTGATGATGTACTTCCTCACTTCAGAGTCGATTCAGACACTCGCATTCTCTGCAGACCTACATTTGCTTCCGTAATTTCTGTCTGTGCAACCTACAACTCCTCACAAACAGTTGTTCCTGCCTAGGCGGCTCTTAGTGAGCCTGATCACCTCCCTGAGGGCTGCCCCAGTTTCCATCAGTGGTATCAGAGCTAGAACAAGGCTTTTTATCATCCTTGAGGCATTCCTTGCACCCTGTTGTGTGAGAGAGCCGTTTGTGGACAGAACATTGCACTACCATGGCGACATCCGCTTCTGTGGTGGCCGGCGTCAACATCGCCAATTTCGAAGGCAAGAACTTCTTCAACTGGAGCAATAACATGAAGATGGTGCTGATGGAGAAGGGTCTCTGGAGCCAGGTGGATGAGAAGGAGAAGGAACCAGCAGAAAGCTCCCTCTCCCCTGTCGAGGCACGTACCTACCGCGAGAAGCGTGACCGCGCCCTCGCCACCATCTACCTCCACCTCGCCGAACGGCAGCAACTCCTTGTCTGTGGCATCCTCACGCCAAAGGAGGTTTGGAAAAAGCTTGAGTCCACTTATGCTTCCAAGTCAAATCCTCATGAATATGCAGCTGGGTCGTCGCTTTCACACTGTGAAGATGGATGAGTCCGGATCCATGATTGACTACATCAACATGGTGAAGTCTCTCTCTGACCAGCTTGCTGCGATTGAGGACCATATCAAGGAGCGTGTGCTCATGCTAACCATCCTTTCTGGTCTTCCTAGCAGCTACACTCCTCTCATTGTTGCCCTGGACCAGCGTGGCGACAAGCTCTCCCTCGATGATGTGGAGGAGAGCCTGCTATTTGAGGAGGAGCGGCGCAAGGGAGAAGAGGGCGGAAGCGGACTGGACNTCGCTCTCATCACCAACTTTGGTCATGGGGGCGGTGCTACACCAACCAGGAGCAACGGCGGAGGAGGAAAGAAGAAGGGAAACTGCCACTACTGCAAGAAGCCGGGCCATTGGGCACGCGAATGCCGGAAGAAGAAGGCGGATCTTGCGGCTGGAGTGGGAGCAGGAAAACAGTCCGACGCTTCCGCGAACGCAGCAGATTGGGAGAGTGGATTTGTGACCACCATCCGGGTCGTACACGTCTCCGACACCACCGCCCTGTTCTGGATCATCGACTCGGGAGCCACACGGCACATGACGTGTCGCCGGGAGTGGTTCGTTGTCTACACCGTCATTGAGCCTCGTCGGGTGTACATGGGGGATAACCATGTGCAAATGGCGGTTGGGGAGGGTGAGATTGTGTTTTGTGCTTCCGTTGAGGGCAAGCACGTGGAACGTCGTGTGAAGGGGGTGCTCCATGTTCCGGGGCTGGCAGCTAACCTCCTCTCTGTCTCATCTCTCATCTCCGAAGGCATGCAGGTTTGCTTCGAGAATGGTGGCTGCACCATCTCTGCAAGTGCGGGGCGTGTGCTTGCAAAAGCGGACAAGGAGGACGGTCTTTACCGCCTCTACGTGGCATCGGAGAAGGAAGCCGACTCAGCGTTCGNTGACAAGCTCTCCCTCGATGATGTGGAGGAGAGCCTGCTATTTGAGGAGGAGCGGCGCAAGGGAGAAGAGGGCGGAAGCGGACTAGACGTCGCTCTCATCACCAACTTTGGTCATGGGGGCGGTGCTACACCAACCAGGAGCAACGGCGGAGGAGGAAAGAAGAAGGGGAACTGCCACTTTTGCAAGAAGCTTGGCCATTGGGCGCGCGAATGCCGGAAGAAGAAGGCGGACCTTGCGGCTGGAGTGGGAGCGGGAAAACAGTCCGACGCTTCCGCGAACGCAGCAGATTGGGAGAGTGGATTTGTGACCACCATCCGGGTCCTACACGTCTCCGACACCACCGCCCTGTTCTGGATCATCGACTCGGGAGCCACACGGCACATGACGTGTCGCCGGGATTGGTTCGTTATCTACACCGTCATTGAGCCTCGTCGGGTGTACATGGGGGATAACCATGTGCAAATGGCGGTTAAGGAGGGTGAGATTGTGTTTTGTGCTTCAGTTGAGGGCAAGCACGTGGAACGTCGTGTGAAGGGGGTCCTCCATGTTCCGGGGTTGGCAGCTAACCTTCTCTCTATCTCATCTCTCATCTCCGAAGGCATGCAGGTTTGCTTCGAGAATGGTGGCTGCACCATCTCGACAAGTGCGGGGCGTGTGCTTGCAAAAGCGGACAAGGAGGACGGTCTTTACCGCCTCTACGTGGCATCGGAGAAGGAAGCCGAATCAGCGTTCGCAGCGAGAGAGGGAAAACACGACATCGGCCTGTGGCACCGCCGGCTCGGTCACCTCGGCTTTGGCGCCATCATCTCCATGCAACAGATGGTCTGCGGCCTGGAGCTCAAGGGGGTGAAACAGCCTGGTGCATCGGCTTGTGAGAGGTGCATCGAAGGGAAGCAAGCCTGCTCTCCTTTCACACGGGAAGGGAAGGGCACGACTGAGCTTCTCTCACTCGTTCACTCTCATTTATGTGGTCCCATGCCATCACAATCCTTGTCCGGCAAGTTGTACTTTGTCACGTTTATTGATGATAAGTCGAGGAAGACGTGGGTGTCATTACTGGCGGGAAAGGATGAGTGCTTTGATGCTTTCAAGGTGTGGATTGCTGCTGCACAGAATGAGAGTGGCAGGCGGTTGAAGGTGCTTCACACCGATGGTGGAGGAGAGTACATCTCCAACGAGTTCCGCACCTTCCTCAAGCATCGCGGGATCAAGCACGAGGTCACCCCACCTGGAACACCGCAGCTGAACGGCGTGGCTGAACGCGCGAACCGCACACTCATGGAGCGTGTTCGCAGCATGCTCCAAGACGCGGAGCTCCCACCAACCTTCTGGGCGGAAGCGGTCAACACTGCCGTGTACCTGAAAAACCGGAGTCCCACGAGCGCGGTACCGCTGATGACACCGGAGGAGGCGTGGACAGGACGCAAGCCAACAGTGTCCCACCTGAAAGTCTTTGGGTGTGGCGCATTCGTGCACGTGCCCGCCGGCAGCCGTAACAAGCTGGACGCAAAATGGGTGAAGGCTGCCTTCCTCGGCTACGACACCATGGGATACCGCCTCTACAACCTCACTGCTCGCAAGATCATCCGCAGCCGCGACGTCGTCTTTCAAGAGGACGTGAAGGGCTGGACATGGAGCCGTATGACTGCTGTTCCACTTGCTCCCACACTTGTACCTGAAGTGGGAGAAGTACCGGTAGCAGAAGAGGGCGGTGCGGAAGATGGCGGTGACAGCGGCAACGACAAGGAGGTCGAAGGAGCTAAGAAGGAGAAGGAGCCGGCAGCGGAATCTGATGAGGAGGAGCAGCAAAGCAATGCACAACAGCTGCCACGACGGTCCGCACGTCTCAACAAAGGTGCAAAGGACAGTGGGGAGCCGCTGAGGCGATCCGAGCGCCTCGCAAACAAACAGAGGCCACTACAAGAGCAGGTGAACCTGTGCACCGTTCCACCACCAACGGAGTCATCTGATCTCGAGCTTCTCTTCCTCACAATCACCGATGACCCAGCCACATTCGCTGAAGCCATGCACAGCGCCGAGGCGGCAGATAGGCGTGTCGCAGCAGATGAGGAGTATGGTGCGCTCATGAAGAACGGCACCTGGACTCTCGAGGAGGCTCAACGCGACAGCCGGGTGATCGGATGCCGGTGGATCTTCAGGCGCAAGCGTGGTGCGGATGGTAAGGTGCTCAGGTACAAAGCACAGCTGGTTGCAAAGGGGTATGCGCAAACTGAGGGTGTGGATTACAATGAGACATTTGCACCTGTCGCGAAGTTCCCATCCATCCGAGCGATCCTCGCTCTTGCTGCTGCTATGAACTGGGAGGTGCACCAAATGGATGTGACTTGTGCATTTCTGAATGGTGACCTCGAGGAGGATGTGTACATGGAGCAGCCGGAGGGGTATGTGGTGGAGGGAAAGGCGGATTTGGTGTGCAAGCTTGTGAAGGCCCTCTACGGCTTGAAGCAAGCACCACGAGCATGGTACCACAAGATGGATGAGCAGCTAGCTGGCCTTGGCTTTGTGCGCAGTGAAGTAGACCATGCTGTCTATGGGCGCACACAAGAGGAAAACCAGATCATCATCTTGCTCTATGTTGATGATCTGCTCATTGCATCTGACTCGAAGTCTCTTTTGGATGATGTGAAGCAGTCCCTTGCTGCCAGGTTTGACATGAAAGACATGGGAGAGCTCAGTTACTACCTTGGCCTTCAGGTCAAGCGTGACCGGCAGCAGCAGACTTTGGAGTTGTCGCAGAGCACGTACGTGAGCGACATCATCAAGCGCTTCAACATTGCACGAGCGCGCAAAGCAACAACACCGCTGGAAGTGGGAGCGAAGCTGAGCATGACGCAGACTCCCTGTGGCATGCAAGAGAGCGGCCGCATGGAAGCAGTGCCGTACCAAGCAGTAGTTGGAAGCCTCATGTATGCAGCAGTCGGCACGCGCCTCGACATCAGCCAAGCAGTGGGAGTGTTAAGCAAGTTCTGCGCGAATCCGGGCGTGCCGCATTGGGAGGCGGTCAAGCGCGTGCTGCGCTACCTCAACAGCAGCAGCAACCTTTGCTTCACCATCAACGGCAACAACAGTCCCATCCTCATCGGCTATAGTGACGCAGATTGGGGAGGTGACCTGGACACAAGGAGGTCAACCAGTGGGTTTGTGTTTGTGCTCGGGGGAGGTGCAATCAGTTGGAGGAGCAAGAAGCAAGAGTGTGTCGCTCTATCCTCCACCGAAGCAGAGTACATCGCCCTGAGTGAAGCAACAAAGAAAGCCGTGTGGCTGCGTGAGCTACTGGCAAGCCTTGGACAGAAGCAGACCACAGCGACCACCATCTACTGTGACAACATGAGCGCCATTACTCTGACCAAGAACGCCGAGTTTCACGCCCGCACCAAGCACATCGACCTGCGGTACCACTTCATCCGCGAGCTCGTGGCAAAGCAGGTGGTGCAGATCAAGTTATGCCCTTCAAGCATGATGTTGGCAGACTTCCTGACCAAGCCGCTAGCAGCACACCGCTTTCAGCAGCTGAGGGGACATTGCGGACTTGTGTGATTTTTATTCTCGCAAAGTGGGAGAATGATGGATATGAGAGTGCCAGAAAGTGACAAAAATAGGTTGCTCGATAAAAATCATCTGGCATGACAGTTTCATAGAGGATGTTTGACAGGTTCTAACGCACTTTACGGAACTCGATTTGGAGTCCGTTTGAGTGAGATATGGATTTCCAAAGTTTGAAGATCGTGGGTCGGGTTCAAGTGACCACCTGAGCACTTTGAGCTCAAAAGGCGGCAGGATTATTGGCCAGGACTGCTGAGAGCGGCCTTCAAGGAGAAAAGACGGCTGGAAGACGTCCAAAAGACTTCAAGGAAGGACCACTCCATGATTATTAGCAGTACAGGCCGTGCAAGACATAATTCTCTTGTGTGACAAGGTGACTGCCGCTCATCCCGCTAGGCTAGGAGTGTGCTAGAGGGTGAGCTTTGACAGAGTGGATCTCAGTGCTCCCTTAGCTAAATGAGGCATATAAGGGCTTGTTAGAAAGCTGTGATGATATACTTTCTCACTCAAGAGTCGATTCAGACATTCGCGTTCTCTGCAGACCTACATTTGCTTCCGTAATTTCTGTCTGTGCAACCTACAACTCCCTCTCACAAACAGTTGTTCCTGCCTAGGCGACTCTTAGTGAGCCTGATCACCTCCCTGAGGGCTGCCCCAGTTTCCGTCAAGTCTAAGGGGAGGAACCTGGGTTTGCTCTATTCTGAAGAAGGAGAATGGCCATTTCCATCTGCGAAAAAGGTTTCCGCCTTGTAGGTGGCCAGCGTTGGCAACAGGAGAGGAGCAACTACCGGTGCATAACTTGAAGTGGGCTGGAGAAGCATTTCCGGAGGGCACGGCAGGTGGGGGACCTTTTGGTGGAGCTGATTATCAGAAAACATTCACTCTTAAGCCAAACCACTTTCTCGAAGAGGTTGTGGAAGTTCTCCGTGTTGAAAAATCTGCTGTTGAAAGTTCGCATAGAGCAAGAGCTTCAGGGTGGTAGTGTAGGAGGTGGACCCACAAGCAGTGTGTAAACCAAGAAACATGCGCTTGCAACTTCTGTCCATGCATATCAGGATGCAGAAATGACTGACTTGCAAAGTTTCAAACGACGATTTTGCTTCCCTGTAACATCTCGACAAGTCAGTAGCACAAGGTCTACTTAGTCATCACAGCACACTGATTTAGTCACGGACAAAATTCTTGGCAGATAATGAAGTCAATCCAACAAAAGAAGCTATTGACATGATTTCCTATCTAGTTAAATGAATCGTGAATAACTCAACAAAACTAGATTCACGTTTTCTGCAACCCAAAAACCTCCTACTGGCTACTCCGCCTTGGAGGAGGAAAAGGGTAACACAGTGATTTGGCCAGCACAAGAGTGCTTGAAGCAAGGGGCCCCATTCCTTTCCGTTTCTCATCTCTAGCCCTACCAGCCCTCCTGAGCAAACTGGCAGAGAGTTTGAGAGCTTTCAAGTACAGCTGCAGCAGGGGAAGGGCAGAAGGGGCAAGGGGGGGGGGGGGGGGGGGGGGGAGGTGCACAGCACGTGCAGTAGGCATATTTTGTGGCCCACGCATTGGCTAAATCAAAGCATAGCATGGCAGGTTTGCCATACGTAGCAGGACTTCCAGGAAGACATCTTATTGAATAGTGACTTTCTTGTCCATGTCTGCGCAACTGGTGATCCTTTGCCACTGTGATGGAAACTGGAAAGAGCGTGAAAGGCAAGTAATCGCTCACCTATGAGGGTAGTACTTGTTGAACAATCGCTTGCCGCACAGGTGTTGGAACTCATCTGGGCGGACGTAGCGGTGGAGTGCGATGGAGCTCACAAACATGATATCCGTCACGCCTTCCTCCACACAGATGCGCTCGGCCTCCTCCAAGATGATGGAGCGTATGTCAGGAGAGCGCATGGGCGGGAGGGGAATGCTCACATCGTCAAACGACATCAGAATCTGCGGCGCAAAAATATTTGGACTAAAACAGGTTTTGGAGAACTTGGTTGTGGGGGAGGGGG
>SZWC01005558.1:56167-67870 GCA_023375785.1 Penium margaritaceum
GAGAGAGAGAGAGAGAGGGAGAGAGAGAGGGAGAGAGAGAGAGAGGGAGAGAGAGAGGGGGAGAGAGAGAGAGAGAGAGAGAGAGAGAGAGATATTACATACCTCGTGAGCATTGTCAAGCATGTCAAGCTCAGAAGGCGCAAAGCAAGATACGACAAAACAAGTCAAGACAACTCAAGTCAAGTCAAGTCAAGTCAAGACAAGACAAGACAAGACAAGCCGACTCAAGTCAACGGCAGGAAACGAGCTGCAAAGCGCAGCCATGGTCGTCCGCTTACCAGCACACAACATGTACGAGGTGGCGGCGACAATGCCCCTGCGCGTCATGGGCTTGGGCCGCTTGCCTTTGCTGGCCTCCGAATCCGCATCGCCAACTGCGTCCGTGCGCACGCCCGCACTCACATTCACATTCACATGCACGTCCACTTCCCCATCGCCGGCCGCATCTTCCACAGACCTGCTCCGCCCCGAAAGCACCGTTCGCGGCAGCAGGGGCGCAGAATCCCTGTCCCTGTCTCTGTCTCTATCCTTAGACTTTCCCTTGTCCGCGCCCTTGCTCTTGCCCTTCACCTTGTCCATCGCTTTGTTGTCCTCGCTGCCGCTGGTGGACTCGTCTAGAGTTGGTGTTGGCGGCTTCTAGCTTTGGTGGTGGAGTGCACTGATGCTCGTGTCTCTGCTNAGACAAGGCAAGCCAAGACGAGACGAGACAAGCCGACTCAAGTCAACGGAGGGAAACGAGCTGCAAAGGGCAGCCATGGTCGTCCGCTTACCAGCACACAACATGTACGAGGTGGCGGCAACAATGCCCCTGCGCGTCATGGGCTTGGGCCGCTTGCCTTTGCTGGCCTCCGAATCCGCAGCGCCATCTGCGTCCGTGCGCACGCCCGCATTCACATTCACATGCACGTCCACTTCCCCATCGCCGGCCGCATCTTCCACAGACCTGCTCCGCCCCGAAAGCACCGTTCGCGGCAGCAGGGGCGCAGAATCCCTGTCCCTGTCTCTGTCTCTATCCTTAGACTTTCCCTTGTCCGCGCCCTTGCTCTTGCCCTTCACCTTGTCCATCGCTTTGTTGTCCTCGCTGCCGCTGGTGGACTCGTCTAGAGTTGGTGTTGGCGGCTTCTAGCTTTGGTGGTGGAGTGCACTGATGCTCGTGTCTCTGCTGGCGTTACTGCTGGTGTTTCTGTTGATGGTGCTTCCAGTGCTACTGCCGGTGCTACTGCCGGTGCTACTGCCGGTGCTACTGCCGGTGCTACTGCCGGTGCTACTGCCGGTGCTACTGCCGGTGCTACTGCCGGTGCTACTGCCGGTGCTACTGCCGGCGCTACTGCCGGTGCTGCTGTTGGTGCTGCTATTGATGCTGCTGTCGGCGTTGCCGTTGACGCTGGTATACGTGCAGTCGCTGCTCCAGAGTACAGCACAACCGCGCTCTGACCGGCGCGTGCTCCCCACTCCCCACCCGCCTGCGCTGTGCTTCGCCGCCTTCTCTCACGACGAGTGACTGCTGCTGCTTTTCCGTCAAGTAAGACAGCGCAAGCGCTTGCATGGAGGGTCAGGGAGACGAGGCTCGGAGGCGGCTCGTGCTACGTGGCGACTGGGTGGGCGGGGAAGGCCAAGGCCGTGTTCTCCTTCACTTTTTTTTGTTGTTGTCGTGGCTCCGAGCCAGTTTCCCGCTGTTGTGCATTTTGTTGTTGTTGTTGTGTGAATATTTTTTTCAGCGAAGTCCTAATCCGCGTCAGCGAACAGCGACCAAGCGTAGATGCATGTCTTTTAACTTTCGGGACTTAAACCGCGTCAGCAATCAGCCGCACCGCAGTCTCGCGAACCAGGTGACGTATTAAGGTACTTCAGAAGGGAAACTCAAGTTGACTCTTGACCGAGGACTGTTGATGATAGGACAAACGTGCGCTAGCGAAAGAGGACAAGCCTTTGCTGTCTGTACAGTTGTCCTTTTTTTCCGAATCGGCGTTTTTCTTCAGAAGAAAGAAATAGCGCTCAAGGACAAAACACCAAAACGAGTGCAACAATTCACAGAGCCGGAACTGAGAACGACTTGATCCGGTTATCTTTTTGAAAACCACTGGTTGCACGTTTCTAAGGTGGGAAACGAAGGGAGCGGTCACTTCAGGAAGGAAATCACCTGGTAATGAAACCTGAATTCATTTATAAGCGTTTAAATTTAAATTGAAGATGCAAAGAACAATTTTATGAATGAATCATCGTTTACATTGAAATATTTCATTAGTTGTGAAATGATTTTGCGAAAAACCTATGGAGACATTTCAACACTATTTTAATCATTATATTATCCAATTGTTTGCTAAATATTCTGGTTGTGGACTATTCATATGTTATATAACGAATATTAAATGGAGAATGAATGAAAAAGTGTTGTCCATTTTACCTTTGACATAAACACATGCAACGTTGACATTCTTATGACATTGCTCCATATCCTCTACTAGGAAAATCACAAAAAAACTAGTATGGAAAAATAAATCTACATGCCTAATCGTATAATTTCATATGAGAAGGAAAGTAGAAAGTAATTTTTAAAGAGTAGAATGAAATAACAATCACTATTGTATGGGAAAAATCATGTTGTTCGTACTTAAAACTGTGAAATAATTTTTAACATTCACATAACTTTAATTATCATAATTATGTAGCACATGTGTGTTCAAAAACTTTTATTGCGTGTTTTGATTGTAGGGCTACACTATTCATATTGTGAAAGTAATGCATACACAATTTGCATGAAGTCAAATCATTGAAAGCTCTAGCAACTAGAAAATTAAGTAAACAATTATGGTCAGGGTCTTACACGTTGTGTGCTTCATGGCGTGGTACGTAGGTGTCACCTTGCGTGATGGGAGGCCCAAGGTCGAAACTTTTGAAGTCCTTTACAGCGTTTTTCTTTTCCCCTAACGCATGCGAACTCGTCATGCTTCGTTATCATTGCGTAGGTCCTTTCGTGGATGATTCTTGGCGATGGTTACTTTTGGTCCGTGTCAACATTAGTTGGCAGGTGTGTCCTTTTTGGAACGTTCGACTGTCGTTTAGCGCTTCAAATTTTGAGTGAAAAGTCTGCATCTACGTTCGCTCGGACTTAGCCGCTGGCTCTGTGCACGAACCGGCGGTGCGGCGGATTGCTGACGCGGTTTAAGTCCCAAAAGTTAAAAGACGTGCATGTACGCTTGGTTGCTGTTCGCTGACGCGGATTAGGACTTTGCTGTATTTTTTTCCCCTCTTTTGGCCGAGTGCCAGGCTCGTTCACTGGACACGTCACAATTTCATCCCTGACGTCATGGGTTGAACTGTGGACCCCGTGGTCCACGGCGAGCAGAGCATGCGTGTTGTGCTGCCACAGGTCAATGAAAGCCTGCTGGAGCGCGAAAAATTTGGAGAGTTGACCTGCAAGCGGGTCCAGCGATCGTAGCGGCTGAGAGCTAAATCTGCACTTGGCGAATCGTACCAAATGTGTACAAAAAAGTGTACTACAATCTACAAAAAAAGGCAATCTTGTCGTGAGTTTCGTGGCAACATTTTGTGCGAGCCTGTGCCGATGCTAGTCCCACAACAAGAAAAAATGCGCTAAAACATTTCGTCCGACCGAACCAGTTTCGGTCCGGCCAGGCCTCCGAAAACAGGTTCGGAGCTACGACAACAACAAAAAAAAGGGCTCCCGAACACGGCACAAGTTATGTATTTCGAACTGAAGATAAAGTCGTGGGACGTGGGCGTGCGCCGAGCTGCGGGGCCATGAGCACCAACGGATGTGCGTGTACGAAGTANTGTGCCGAGGCTAGTCCCACAACAAGAAAAAATGCGCTAAAACATTTCGTCCGACCGAACCAGTTTCGGTCCGGCCAGGCCTCCGAAAACAGGTTCGGAGCTACGACAACAACAAAAAAAAGGGCTCCCGAACACGGCACAAGTTATGTATTTCGAACTGAAGATAAAGTCGTGGGACGTGGGCGTGCGCCGAGCTGCGGGGCCATGAGCACCAACGGATGTGCGTGTACGAAGTAGTGGTCAGAGAAGTCGTCGCCAAACGTTTCCTCGCATCGGCTGCGGTGACAGCGGCAAACTTGCAACTTCAGCTACTCACCACCTGTGTGTGTGCAGGCACCCGCCGCTGTTCCTTCATCCCTTGCGCTTGCACGCTGTCATCCAATGGGAGAGATCTGCAAGCGCTTTCCGAGGGTTGAGGGAAAGGCAACAATCCGTACGAGGGACAAAACGGACCTCGTCCAACCGCACCTTGCGCCGGGTGCCACGGAAGAATTCTCGCGCTTCGCACGCGTCATTAAGTCCTTGCAGAAGCTGAACGTACTGCTCACGCGACGGACATTTTCTGTCTTTGTGCTCCTCAAACGAGGACTAAGAACTCTTTCTCAAACCCACGCTCCAAACTTTTCCACAATTTCACAGGTCATAAAATCATTCAGCCTTTGAAGAGCCTAGCGTGTTCCCGATGGTTTGATCATTTGATTCTTATCAAATAATTTAATCATTCCTTGAAATATTTTTTCCCCTTCACAGTTGATTACACCCGCTCTGGTCATACACGTAGAAGTAAAGATAATACTTAATATCATCGTAAACACTATTGTTTTTTCCATCTTTCCCGTGATTTATTTGGCATATTCCATGGGAATTGGACCAATTAAGATGCCTAACTTCACATTCTTTTAAGTTGCTCAAAACAACCCGAATTGGGCCCCAAATCTCCGTTCGATAATTTCCATCACATGTCTTCAACGTACAACGGTCTTAGTTATGACGTTTTCCAATCAGCCCTCATGTTTTATTATCTTCTACACGTTTATGCTCACTCACAAGCTAGTTATGTGGATGACATTTGCTCTCAGAATAAGTGCTCTAGTATTAGCTATTTGCTTCCAGATAGATGTTTACCATTAGACTCATCCTTCATGTATTTAAGATTCTAAAAGAGAGTTTTACATGTAGTTAACATGTGCACTTATCCTCTCATGGCCTATTAGCAATCTAACACATCCAACACCTAGCTTGTTGTGCACATTATCACGAAGGGTCCTTAGGGAAGTCAATTCACATCGTGTGTCTCCTAATTGCACATGCACATCACAGATTGAGCTCGACTTCACTTAATAACACAATGTCAGCAGTTTTAACAGGGATTTGCCATGCATGGAGACCTGGTCTCATTACTCCCTATCACACAGAAGGATTCCAAACAATGACCACCAATGAACCATTGTACATGATGCCATGTGCACCCAAACATGCAATGACATCTGGAAGAAGGATGAAGAGAAAAGAGCTTGCATTCATTCATATTCATTTGCCCCTCAGAATTTTACATGAGCTGTTAGGAAGACCTTGAAACACCACGAGTGAAAATGCATGCATGTGCAATGAGGAACATAGTACATCAGATTTAACACAGAATGTCTAAGCCTCAAGCATGGGGAAGGGAATGGAGTGGTCCTACGGAGATTATTCCCTGCACAAGGAAAGCCCACCTGTTGTGTACAGCTCAAGGTAGGGCACATGATGCCGAGACACTGCACCCAACACAGTTGAGGGCAGGATGCAGCCCAACCTTGCATAGCCACAATTCCGCATTCGTCAAAGTCCACAGACACCACCAAAGCACATTGCAACCAGAAATCAGGATGCCTGAACATCCTGTGGACCATAAATAGACAACCACGGCCCAAGACGCCATACATCACACCAAGTCTTCACCCTGGCCCGTCAGTGCGCAACCTTCACGACGCCATGGTTGCCACGGGTGGCACGTCCTTGGGAGCATCACCGTTCGCCATCTCCGCAGTGCGGGGACTCTCGTCTTCATCACTGCCACTGTCGTCGCCCTCATCAAACTCATCCCCCTCCTCCACGCTAACCACGGCCGCAGGCACGCCACCCGCCCCCTCCCCAGCCTCCATGTCCACGGCCTGGTGGTATGAACAGCTGTCGCCCACCTGGTACTGGTCAGTGGTGCGGACCTCCTGGCAAAGGGTGCAGTAGCTGCACCACATCCACACGCACACGTCGGTCAGCCGCATGCTGCCGCAGCACACGCGCGAGCCGGGCAGCTTGTACGTCTCGCGCATCTTGATACGCCACAGCCCGCCGTAGCCCAGCCCGAGAAGCGCCACGAGCGCCCCCGTCTTGTACACGATGTCGCGCGCATGCTCCTTCTCTATGATCGCCGCGCTGAACTCAAACAGCAGCAGCGGGCCCAGCAGCACGATGCAGATGACGAGCGCATGGA
Organism: Penium margaritaceum; assembly: GCA_023375785.1. Lineage (NCBI taxonomy): Eukaryota > Viridiplantae > Streptophyta > Zygnematophyceae > Desmidiales > Peniaceae > Penium > Penium margaritaceum. Next base: position 62,436 of record SZWC01005558.1, read on the forward strand.
TGACGCGGTGGCCGAAGCCCAGGCGCTCCATGTTGTACCCGAACATCCAGCACGGGCACAGGAATGTGATGCACGCCACGCGCGTGTCGCTGCAGCAGCCGGGGAAAATGGTGCCGTTCCATACTGCCTGGTGCACCTCGTTGTGTCCCACGAAGAACGCCGGACTGCGCTGGTACATCTTGAGCACGGGCGCGGAGGGGTCGTCGCCCTCCTTGACCACATCAAAGTCCTTGCTCAGCGGGCTCAGCAGCTGCCACAACAGCGCGATCGCGGGCGCGGCGAAGGACACAATGGTGGTGCTGATGAATAGCCAGGTGGGCCTTTGCCCCACCGGGTACACCCAAAACACGGCGGAGAAGGCGTACGTGGCCCAGCAGGTCACCTGCGCCCAGAACACCACCATGGACATGTGGAAGCGGTCGTGGGGCTTGCGCTTGCCGTTCTTGCAGAACTCGTGCCGCAACTCCACTTTATCCGCCGGCCGCCAGCGGATGAGCAGCAGCACGTCGCGGCAGAGCGCGGGGTGCCACACAAGACACATGAGCGTGAAGAGCGCGTTCAGGATCTGTGTGGCGGTCTCATCAACCTCCTCGCGCGTGTGGGCGTCAGGTATGGCGGAGTTGAGCAGCCCCACCTTGACGAGCACAATGACCACAAACGCCGCGGTTGCCAACACGCACCACAGGAACGCAGCAAAATTGACCGGGTTAGCGAGAAAGTCCTTGGTCAGCTTCCAAATCTGACCCCATGTCAGCTCCCCCACGCCCGGCAGCTTCACCCTCATCTTCCTCTTCTTCTTGTTCCCCTTGCCACTCTTGGACTGCTGGAACATCTTGCCCTTCCGCACGGGGACCACGGCGGCCTCCCCAGCGCCATTGTTGGCGGCGGGAGTTGTGATGGAGTCCGGGACATTGGAGACGGGCGCAGACAGCTCGACGCCATCGGGAATGAGAGATTGCGGCGGACCGTCGGTCGTCTGTGCTCCCATGGTTCGTCCTTTACCAGAGACGGCAGAGTTGCCAGCAGACGTCAGTTCGTGGCGGTGTTCAAAAGGGGACCTAAACGTAAGCTGCAGAGCTCGCTCGCTTAAGCATGGCTTGCGAAGGCGTGAAATTCCTGCGCGGCAGAGGGAACAGTCAACGATGTCCGTGTGTCCGGAAATGGCTGGGGCGGACGATCGGCAGCCGTATGATCGAGGGTGCCGTTCAGGGCTCTACACTGAGAGCAGCTAACCAGTCAGTCGGCTGCCACCGGTTAACGAAGAGTGCAACACCCTGGCCTGAAGACCAGGATTCAAAATTTACAATCTGAACCCAAATTTGTGGCCCGGAATAGCAGAAAAGGAGTTTGCGCACATGACGACTTCAGCTAAGAGTACAAGGAACGTATTGACCCATATCGGCCGATTCCCAGGAATCGACGGCCATAGAAACAGTTTTTTCAGCCCTTGGAGCTTGCTTTGACCACCGCTTTTAGCGGCTACTCAATGCTGCCGACGAAAACTGCTTCGCTCTCTTTTGACTTCCGCGAAGTGAAACTAAGAGCGCTTCGGAGTCCAGTGTGGTAAACCATGTGGTTTCGGATGTCGAGGGTTGTGGAAACAGCTGTCATTCTACGTGTACATGGATGACCTTGACAACTTTCAGTCGTTCGGAACACGTCGTTCTTCCACGCATCCGCAGTCCCCGTCGAGTGTGAGTTCGGGCATTCGCAACCGACGTCGCACTGGAATGTTTTTGTTTGCGAAGAAATTTGCAGACGTGATCGAGGTCGCAGTCAAAGAAACAGAAACCAGACTATTTTTCGAATTTCAGCAAATCGAGTTCACATCTGCACAAGGACGTGACGATCGCCGATCTTTCGGACAAATAATTTCAGCTGTTTTACACAAAATTTTGACATGGACTGACTACGACTGCGGCTACCCGGTTGTCAACCCTCGTTGGTTTTCACGAGTTGTCAGGTATTTTGACAACTTCGTGTGGAAACCACCATTGTCGGGTCGACAGCGGCTGTCGATAGATGATGCGTTCCTTTGCATTTTGTTCTATTGGGCCACCTGTCGTTCACTAGCTGGCAGTCTGTCTTACATGGTGTACGAAATCGTCTTTTTTTGCACGACATGTTACGTGTTGCACGTTGCAGCGGAAGCGCGCTTAGTTTCACTTCCGGGAGTCAAAAGAGAGCGAAGCAAACATCGTCTCGAATTGACGCTGTCCTCGAGTAGGCCTGCAAAGGAAATCTATGCAGTCCGCCGTCGATACCATCTAACCGTTTGCAATCGAAAGCAATGGCCCCGAAACACGATATGCTGCCCAAAAGGAAAGGGGGTGGAAGGGTGCAGATAGAATGGAACATCAGTAGAACAGGCTGGAAAATCTGCCAGATGCTGGAAGAAAAGTGAGGAAAGCTGGGATTGGCTCGCAAAACCTTTCCCCTGTTGCCGGGTATCTGGAAGACGGACATCGGATTTTCGGTTCCTGTCGCGTGCCGAAGCGCGCGGGGCCACTGAAATTTCGTAAGAGATTTAGGTGGCTAAACTCGTGATCGACAGCAGCGAACACACTCAAGGTTTGTGATAAGCATGCATAGTGGGGAAACGTGCAGTTGAGGATAGTGCCGTTTTTCTTGGCGAACCTACGTGCAATTCATACTCCGTCTCCTGATGGTCCAGGAGACAGCTGGTCGAGCCGCAGCCGCCCATTGTTATCGCCTACCTGATGGCCTCATGCTCGAGGCTCAAGGGAAGATCGTTCCATTATTCGGACGCAGCGTCGGATGCGACGTCAAGATCCAAGAGTGGGGCAGCTTTGGACGAAGATGTCAGCCGAACCGCCAGTTGTACCTGTATAATGCGAGCGGCAATTGCTTTTTTATGAGTTTTTTCATAGAATCGACAACACATTCGCTTCAACGTGTAGCATTGTTTAGCGGTCAATGCTGGGTAAGAACGGTACATTCTTCAGGCAAGGAAGTGAATATGTATGTATCGGCGGTGTCAGAGAAGTGGACGATAGACCGATGCCAAGTCACGAATTGGACTCGCGATTTGGACGAAAATGACCAAAGTTGTAGTTTTCAATGAAGAAAAACTTGCACGACACTAGACTAATATTCAACTCGAATTTCTATTTGGTCTTGAAGTCTCGTCCTATAATATCATCAGACGAAAAACAAACAAGGCCCGCCAAAATAGCTCCAGAACAGTCACTATCTACACATCACATCATAACCTCCGTGTCATATTGAATCAATCAAACGAGAAAGCGGCGGAAACAATCTAGTGTTCACGCAGAGGCCTCCGTTTCAGTGTCTGCGGTGGAGCAATGGACGAGGAGTGAGCATCGGCCTGGTTTGTACGCCCGACTTTTCGTCGACTTTCCCTGGACCTGGGAACCAACCCACCTGGCATTATTCACTGTCTGCGTCAATATAGAGATGAACACAGCTGCCATATTTTGTTTTTTTTTGGGCAAACTTATGCGAGGCGACGACCTGACCAGCCGCCACGATATTCGGCGACGTCCAGGACAGGTAGGTCTGGGAAGCTCCTGTTCGAAGAAACTACGTCCGAAACATGTGCCGGCCAGCAATGACCGCCCGTTCCATCCGCCGGTCCATCTATTCAGTAGATTACTCCGACCTGACGTTAATGCCCTACGGTGTAAGCCGCCCTAAGGGCGACATTGCGAGCGGCATGGGAATTGGAAAAACAATGTTTTCTCATGTTTCTTTGCATTAAGTTCACGCAGGAGTTTTAGCATCGGTAATGCAAGACAAAACAGCTCCTAACATCAAACCATCGTCACTATTGCACACCTAGCGATGCCAGTAACGCGGAAACAAATACTTCGATGTATTCTCGAGCGCTGACGGCCTAGATTATCGAGGCGTCAAAGAAACCTCTCCAACCGTTCAGGTCGGCGTAAAACATCGACCACCGGAGCCAGGTTTGCGTCTCCGGTAGGCCAGGAACCATGTAGGTTCGAATCTTCGATGGGGATAGGAGCACAACACCTCGTATGAGGACAGAGAGGCAACCAGGACTATTTCGTCAATTTATCTTCTCTTTTCTTTTCCGTGGTCATAACCGACTGAGGCGGGGGGGGCTACCTCAGCACCAAAAAAGCCCGAGGGTTGAACCCGGCCCTCCAGGTCTAGAAGTCAGGGCGGAGGGTAAAGGTCGGGGTGCTTCCACCACAGGGTGAAGCGGGAGCTAAGAGATAGTCGACAGTCTTTGTTGTGGAGAAGGAAATTAGAGATGAGGGCCGAGGCGAAATCGTCTTCTATGGATTTGAGTTTTGCGCGCGTGCGCCTTGAGTTCTTTCTAGAGAGCAGGGTGCACACGAGCCATATATGCCTTTGGAAGGCTGTTACGAAGGTGGCAATGATCTTAGCTGAAAGGGGGGAGGTTGGGTCTGCCCAGCGTTCGTTCCATATGAGGTGGAACAAGGTAGCACGGAAGATAAAACCAGGCAGCGTTAAACACTTTGGGTTGTAGAGGGCCCAAGAGTAGTTCGGGGGCCGTGGGGGGGGTATTAGGGAAGAGGGCAGTAAACCATATTTTGTTCTTCCTTTTCGGCGGTCCCCTTGCAGTAACCGACTGAGGCAGTGGACCAGCCACAGCACAGCAGTCAACCATGGGGATGAACCCGTTACTGAAGCTCTTGGCGCAAGGGTCAATGAAATTTATGAAATTTTCTGCATACCTATGATTCAAATGGCAATTATGCACTAAATTTATCAATCAGAGAATACCATCGGTGACAAGTGTTGCCAAAACGTTTTCTATCCCTTTAAGCGCAACGAAGGCATTCTTTTCCTTCTTCCACAAAAATAATTGGCACAAAAAAATTCTTGTGGTAAACTTTCATAAGGCTTTATTCTTGATTGTGCCACTTGAGAATCGTGGGTAATGCCATCCTTCTTATGAAACAAGAAGGGAGGCAGTAAGTGTAGTGTTGTGATTTGTGCCGTTTCTGTACAGTTTACTGTGACCACTCGGCCGTGTCCATACTCGTGCAGATCCCTGAGGCAGGCGGCCCTGGTGACACCGGCGCGACGACAGGCGGCGGCCTACCCGTCTGGAGCTGACTGACTACTGTTCCAGAGCCCCAGATGTCACCGGGACTCCTTGCTGTGCCTTCTACGTCTTGCAGGCGCCTTTCGGCGGACTGGGCATGAGACCCATTTGCATGTTTTTGCATTATATACTCGCTGTCAGTCGATGGATGCATGCATGTGACCAGTCATTGCGTGCGTCTTTTGATTCTGCACGTCTAGGTTCAGACGGCGCAGGATTCTGACATGTGTGCGTAGAGTTATGGCCAAAACAGTGGTTTTGGGCCGGTTTTAGGACAGTTCTTGGACTGCCGCGTGCGACACCCGCTGTGCGCCGCGGCAGGTACTTATGCCCTGGACCTGTCATTTGTCAT